>JARGYV010506189.1:0-17904 GCA_029532675.1 Ornithodoros moubata | reverse complement strand
AGATATCGTTAATGGAGGCCGCCTGGTGCCTCAAAGAACGAGCCCTCTTGCATAGAACATATCACCGTTGATTGCATTTAAAAATAATAATTACCTGATTTATGAAAAATCTGTTCACACTTAGCGTGGACACCCTGTATATATGCACGAACTGTGGAGGAGAGGGTCGGATGGACCCGGCAAAAACGGCGCTGCCGTCGAAACGTCGGGTCTCAAAATTTGGTCTTCCCCAAATAAACGTTTTTTGTTTTTTTTTTCTATTACTCCCATGCTATTGCTGTCCGCGCTTCATGTTTCTATTTGCCTATGTATATATATATATATATATATTAGATACCATTTGCTGAAGATGGCGTACGGCCACCGTCTTCAGCAAATAGGGCCAGTGAAAAATATCATTCGGAATGGCGATTGGTGATCGCTGTGTTACGCAGTGAAATACTGTCCTTAGAATGCGCTTGCCTTACATTCGTACATTCATTTGGCGTTCGCATAGAAATCCCAATCGAATAAATACAACATTACACCTCATTGCCATTATATACCATTATCCATGAACCAATTACCATTGTACCAAATACCCCGTGATCGAGAACTCTAACTGTTCGCACAAGTATATAAATTGACTGTTACAAGAACAGTTTTTATGCGTTCCACCTAGCAAGGTCCCATCATACGACAAAGAGACAAGTTGACAACCGGAGATGTCGTTTACGTCAACTGCTCATTGGTATTGCCCATTTCCATCAAACATGACTAGCAACTCATTTTTGAAGTAAAACTGGCTGAAATGTGTTATTTTCATTGTCATTAGAAATTCTCAAGATGTGAACCTTTGTGAACGTTCACGAACTGAACAGGAGGTATATTTGTAACCGTGCTGCAGGCTCACAGCAGCAATTTCTATCATGAAAGATAGGATCGCGCATGGTTCATGACACTGCCAGTCATACACCGAATACCATACCTAACGGCGTTAGGGTGTGAAGAACACATGAGCTGAACAGCCTTCCATCGGTTGCTTGATAGTGCTATTCTTCCCTGCAAGAATTACTAACAAGGATCCGTCCTGTGGCATGCGCTGGCCCCCAGCCGTTTATGTTTCGCGAATATCCTTCTCTGCTGCGCCCGTGGGAGTTCCGGCAGTCATCGGATTTGCGGCAGCGCATCGGATCAGTATAGTAAACCCGGATAGTATGCTGTCCAGAGAGTTACCTGATTTCACGATGTAGCAAATGAAACTTTGATCAATGTGCAGGCTATACGTATCCGAATATCTGCTAAAGTGAAGGAGGCGTGCTTTGCAGCAAGTACAGCATGATCTGCTGGCAACGAAAATAAAGGCAATAACAATAATGTTGCTCGTCATGGGCCGTCAGCGCCCCGATAATACGACGATGCAGCGCTTGCTATTTTTCACCTGCTGCGAAACATAATGGGAGTCTTCGTGCAGCTCGAGAAAATGCTGAATAACGTATAGCATCCTGCTGTTCTCGCAGCAGACCCACTCTGGCACAGCCGATAATAATATGCGATCTCTTCAATCTATTCAGGATAAATACACAAACCCTTTCAAAAGACTGGTGATCCACCGCACGTTACGACGCCGAGTATAGCCGTGATAAGGAGCTTTAACATATCAGCGCAGCACAGGAGTCATTGTGCTGCGAAAGCGATCTTTGAATTATGGAATCGTTTCAGTTGGACCTCGGAGTTCTGTGGGGCGAGATTCTGGTGTTTATTTGTTTATTCTATGTGGTCTGCAGAAACCGTTGAGTCCGTATTTATGGTTGGCAAACCTCGAATGGCAAAGCGGGCCACAGCTTGGTCGACCGTTGAGGTAAAATCGCTCAGAGATCGATAGCGAATCAGGTTTATTTTTGGTGCTCCCTGTCTGGATTGGATCAATACAGTTGCCGGCCTTCTGCTATTTCGCTCGATGGCGTAGGAATTGTGTCTTGATGACTGTGTCGCCATTGGCTTACTCTGTTGGAGTGGTCTGTGCATTCCGACTTTATTATCTGCCTCCTTTCGGAATGTGCATGCCGAAGAATCTGATGATACTCCCACAACAATCTGCCTGCCAACCACAACGAGATGTGCATCGGAACAAGGCCATAGCTCTCCCGTAAAAAGATAGGATGTTTGCCGAACTTTGCTCCTTCTGACATCTGGGTCAGATACTCTGGGCATGCTAGGGATGTTCATGAAAGGGTGGCCAACGTTCTCCGATATTCAAGAGATATAAACTGCGCAACCATTAGTCTACCACACTGTTAAGCACGATTATATTTATAGTCGGTTGCTCTGGAAAACATTATGATACCTGAAGCATCACTAAGTTACAAACCATTGCATTACACGTTCATAGTGCATACGCACTATGCAGAATATACCACTGTACACTACCAAAATATAATCTGCTCAACTCATCGTTCTTTTCTTAATTGTTTTCCAACTCTTTTTTCCTCCATAGATTAAACCAGACACGACACTAAGTAACTTGCGAACAAGCAAAGCGGCTTCAACAGATATAACATCAGTTCGTTCTTGGTCAAAGCTGCGATTGGCATTATCGATGCGAGCAGCGGTCACATCGGGGTGTCGTCGACGCCTGGTGGTATTTACTCAACCAAATACAATGAATTCAAAAATCAATCGAGAAGCGCCTCGTTGAAGCACAGATTCCTGTCGAACCATCGGAGCGAGTTTTGATTTGTTAACGTCTGCTCTAACGTCGCAAACCCGTTCTGGCCGAATAAACGATCGTCGGTCAATGATTGCACGGCTCGTATAAGTTAAATGAAAGAAGGAAGTCACAGAAAAAGATACCAAGTTGCAGGACTCGAACCTGCATCTTTTTTGTTTGAGTACTTCTATTGAGTCTTACAAGTTGGTTACACCATTTGTCTAAATGATACGCCGCCTTACCCTCATAGAAGGTATTCTATCTACCCTCATAGAAGGAACATATCTAGTACTGCCTGCCACGGCAATGTTTGCTCCAGCAAACCTGTCATGATCAAGGCACATTCACCTAGAAGTCGAGCATGAAACATTGCCATCAGATTTTATTGAACTCCTATTTTAAGCGTTCTATCGGAAGTGTATTGCGGCCTGCTGAATTCGACGCTTTCACACATCGCACACTGTCCGTCACTAATGCGCTGTTCATACTTGGTGCACGCGAGCCATGACGCGAGTGGACGGCAAGTTTTCAGAGCCCAACACTTTGGGGTGACATATTTCGATAAATGGCGCACTGGGGTGGTCGTGGTGGAGACGATGCCGCGGTGGAGACGATGACGAAGTGTAGAGACGATGCCGCTGAAAGCATGGGCCAACTGTGTGTGTGTATGTGTTTTAATACGAATCTTGCTGTGTTTATATTCATTAAGCTTTAACTCCTGGACGGCGGTAGAGATTCCTTTCATTCTTGAACGGAAGCTTTTCTTCAAGCTTGTCTCCATTTGTTTTGTACCACCAGCCATTAAACCCTTGCTCACGTGAATTTGCCTGCCGTTCCTGTCCAAAAGCAAAGAGACGGTGTACCACATATAGAGTGGTGAAACACCACATTCCATTATTATTATTACCAATATAATTGTTGCTTTATCCTATCCCCCTCTCTCTTTCGTTTCTTATTTTACTTGGTTCTTCGCTTGGTCACTGTTTCCAAATCTATGTGTAGTCCTGGACATTGTCGGTTCTTGTAAGGACCGTCCCGGCAACAATCTGCTCTGATGTTCATCAATAGATCCTGCTTCAATCGATATACGGACGTGAGGGTCACGTTAAGTTCTTTCGTTATGGCACAGACGCAATCGTGACAGTCAGAAAGAAGTCGACATCGTGCGCATAGTAATGCCTTTTTAAGTGGAGCTCGGCATTAAATTATCGTCGAAACATTGCTAACCACAGAATAGGAGAGGTTACGTATACTCACCGCCTGCAGCCTAATTGAACTGTCGTAGCTGGACTGAATGTGTGCAGATGTATGACTTGCGATTCACCATCAGGACACTGGAAGCTATGCTTGAGAGTAATTGGGAGCATTCGAGAAAAGAACTAATGAGGACGTCGCATGACTAATCTTGAAGTGCTCAAACCATAATCCATAGCATAGAAATAAGGGGATAGAAAGACGGGTATGAGTCATATTGATATGCCAAATGGAGGGAATTCAGTCGAAATCAAAGAAAACCTGCCTACAGAAAAAAAAAAAAAAGAAAGAAAGAAACAGACTTTGAAAACGATAAAGAAGAAAAAGGCAAAAAAAAAAAATCTATGCAATCCAAATAGTTCTAAGCTTTATGGCCATATATAGGGGCAGAAAGAAAAACAGGAAACTGCTTACGCGAGAATCTGCTCATCAGGATGCTCCACATATTTTTATTCTATCTTTGAGGGCAGCGAGGCACTGACGCACGATTTCCTCGAAATCATAAAAGAACAGTACATTCAGCTTCCTTTCGTTTCGTAACTGTTCTGAAGACGATCTGTGCGGTATTTCGTCCGCAACTGATGCGGCGTTCTGTCATAACGCTATCATATGCGTCATTTCGCTCGACGTGCCCATTTCTACTCTCTCACTTCATCGAGGACTCTATATCGAAACAAATTATGGAGGCATAAAAATATAGACTGCAACGCTTCCAACAGTTTCCAGCGTCATCTGTTCGTTACAGGAGGATGTCGATGGTAGAAAAAAGGCTCAGCAATTCATTCTACACTATTTATGGAAATAGCTCTAGAACTGCCCAAGCGCTTGAGTCTATTTCATATGACCTTTGCGCGTTGCAACCGTAGCTGACGACATATCTATACTGCGGAGAACTCGCCCTCATACTCGAATCACGGGCAACAAACTGAGCGCGCAGCTCGGGAATGTGAAATGCGGTCGTAGGATTTCGATTGCTTCTCGGTGTTGTGGCCAGTGAACTTAATGCTGGACATGGCCTTGGGAACCTACCTATGGGTTCTAGCAAAGGCAGTTAATCATGTCAAATAGCAAAGCTTCCTACAGCAGTAAACAGCTGTGAGTTCAGGAGTGCTAAAAGAACGTACATTTCGCCATCAGTTGACGCTATTTATACTGCAGGATTTTCTGTTATTTCGACTGGTGCATGTTCATATCTGTATAAAATGTGTAAAAATTCGCAAAGGATGTGTAAACACTCACATTGCTTACTTACTTTTCGTTTCCATTAGCATGTACGTGACCTCGCAAACTATCAGCCGGTGCTGACGCAAAGCAAAATTGGACAATATAAAAATAATAATAATAATAATAAAAAGAGTTGTGAACGTGTCGATTATGCACCGTTGCAGTGCATATACGTGCCCCATTGACATTGTCTCGTTAGAATATCGTTAATCTGTCTGGTTGCACACGACACTGTAAGGGTACGTACAAGAAGGCTGGCTATGGCCTCTTTTAAGGGACTTCTCTTTACTCATTACCATGGGCATCGCTGTAAACAGCATGCTCAATGTCATGCAGGGCTGCTGGTATGCCGCATTCGACTTAATCGTCATTTTTGCCTGCACCATCATCACCATCACACACTTCTCGATCTCGCAAAGATTCAGCGTGATACTGTTGACGATCTATTATTTCGCGGAACATTACACTTTACGAGGAGAACATGACGTATAATTGGGTACTTACGTACAACGTAAACAGAATATGCCAACCGAAACGACTTACTGATGCCTAGTTTTAAAAGTTATCTGTTCATTCATTACTGTTCTGCAATAACGTATCTCCGAACGGTATTCACTACTTTCGTCGAGAACCCTAAAAAATTAGGTGTGGCCTTAGCTTTGATCACCCTAAAAGCCTTGCGTTCAGAAACCGTTAGAGGGAAAAAGTAAAAAGAAGCCACTGGTCATAATCCACTTATCCTAAGTTCTGCTGATGGATGGGGCTTTTTTGTTTTCTTTTCGGCCCGTGTATCGCGAGTTTTAAGCAGCTTGTTGCGCGCGAAACAAAGCGATTAAAAAGACACTATGAAATGCTGATGTTCAGCAATCTCTGAAACCCGGTTAATAAAGACATATTAATAAGTCAGTGTAGGGAAAAAAGAGAGCGGTGTTCGTTCGGGATGTACAACCCACTATACCGACTGGGCGACTTCCTTCAGATTCAAGCAAGGCTTTCAAGCAATTTTATTTTTTTTTATCTCTCTCTCTCTCTCTCTTCTGTGGCGGCGTTGCCAATTCATGAAAAGAAGACAATCGAAGAAGGGGAACCTGCGGCAGGAGAACGGGGTATTCTTGCCGAGCGCACTAAAGCTATACTTTCAAGTGGTTTATCGTTGTTCTCATTAAAACTCCAGTATTTTTACCGGCTGCTGCAGTACTAGGCTTTCAGGATGCCTACGAGGGGGGGTTGACGTATAGGGAAAAAGAGGTGCAGTCTGCCTGCTGTGAGGCTCAGAGTGCCTCTGCCAGCCCGGTGTCGTGCAGGAACGCAAGGAGGGCGTTCCGGGCTTTCCGCTTCCTTCGCCTACATCCCTCATTCTAGTGAAATTTGTTTTATACCAAAATTGAAACACAGCCGTATCCAAAAGTTTGCGAGTCCTTTAAGAGGGCTGACGTGCTTGTGCCAACGAAGTGACAATGAACTAAATTGTGTTCGGTCTCGGGCGGAACCCCTCCGCATCACCGGTCTCAGGCAAGTGAATCCGGACTTCTACCTATCATCCGAATTTCTGTGCTTCACCCAACTTTCTACCTCCTGAACAAACATCAACCGGTTACAATTGGGACTCTCTAAGCAAGTTTATCTCCTTGATGCTTCGACTTATTTTGTGACCTCGACCTATCAGTGGCTAGATTTATGTGTCTACTACGCTTCCGAAATCTCGTGGTCTTACACGACCCTATAGATCGATATCTTTGTTCTATTATACTGGGCACTGCTCAATGCATTTCGAATTCATATATACATATATCGCTTTTTTTCTTTCCGTTAACACCACATTCAACGTCACAACATCACAACAAAACGTTTCTATTGCTTCATGAGTAGGTCGTCCTCAGATCAGCACCTGTAGCAATAGACGCTATAATGTCAGTTCCTTTTCCGTTTGGTTGAGGAAAAACTTGAGCAAAATATTAAATGCATTAACAGGTCGCATTGTTTTATGTTGACAATAACGCTGCTTCTACCGGAATATATGCGACGCATGGAGTCTTTGTAATGTAGAGCTCCGCAGCTAAGGCATGGGTAAAACGAGAGGGAGCCATTAATCTAAATAATGGGAACTCTGGAATTCGGTCCTCGATTTCCTGTAGCGAAGCCATTTCTTTTAGACGAGTCCGCCCGTTCCGAACTGGAATTTTAGGTATGAGAGCTCTCGAGCAATGTGTCCGAATGTTCATCCAGCAGGCGCCATGTCAATTACGATCTCGATTACTAGTGAAATGAAGGCGTAATTATTTAGCTACAGTGTTGAATCAGGGCAGTGAAGACATCTCAATGCAAAGAAAGAAGCCCGTACAGACGAGGCACGCAAACCTCTCCACATAATAAATATTTCAGGCTGCGCTGATGAGCTTCGAATTACGTTGCGTTCCCCTTTTCGACATGAGCTATGAAAGAAAAATCATGACTTAAAGATGAGAAATAGTTATGTCGTACAATAACACGATTGTCCTTCCTGTGAGATCCTCTAGAACGGACCAATCGTACTTGCCTATCACGACCGGGTGATGAAAATTTCAAAATTTTTGTAAACAAACTTCACGCGGCGATTTACACCAGCCACAGTACGTGCCCATCTTGTTAACTAATGAACCAAAATTCATTAATTTGCTGTTTAATTAGAACTTCTGGGGGAAACCAGAGAGGTGGAGACGGGATATAAATATGTAGGTCTAAAGTTCAGACCTGCTACTATACTGCTATCGCGCTAAAGGAACCAGTGCGTAGCCACGGCATCCACTGAGTTCGAAGACTTCTCAAATGAGTTGTTCGTTAATTTATTCGGTCGGTCTTCGTTCATATTTGTGCCCAGCATTAGCTGTATTTCATTGTCTCTTCCTGAATCCTGAGTGAAGTATACAGTATTTGAATAGTAAGAACAAACACTCTGAGGAATGACGCTTAAATCAGGCACCGGTTAGAGACTGGGGACCCCCTAGCACCTGTGCAAAACCCTAGTGTTGTTCTAAAAGTTTCTTCCCATGACGACGTCTTACATGATACCAACGCAAGTTCTTCAAATGTGGCACTCATCCGGAAGAATGCGATTCCGTATATTCGACAGGCATCTACGCTCGGATGAACGTGTTGTCGTGCCGACCATTCCAATTGGGAATTCAAAGCTCCTGCAATAAGGAAGCGGTACGCTGTCGCTGAACATTGAATTGCTCGCACTAAGGCTCATACGCTTCATCGACGACGACCGCGCTAAATTGGATACTAAAGACAAGAAGAGTACCCGCAACCGAAATAGTTTCTATATAAAATTCCAAGTTCAGGTGAAAGGAGATATATCTTCAATCAAATCTACAACGCTAGCTGCGAGGATAAGATTTCAGTTTGTTGTTGCGTGGATAAATACGCTTCAGGTCATCACAAGGGGCGCTTGAAAGGTCCTGGAACACCTCGTACGCCACCCTCGAATGCGTTTTTGCTTTTAATGTGTTTTTTTTTTTTTTTTGTTTTTTTTGTTACGCTGCTTGATGTTGGTGGTTGCGCAATACAGTGAGTCTTCTACCTAACGCGTTACTCCTCGTTTGAGCCATTGCTGGAGGATTTTATTTGTTATTTCGCCCTGTTACCTAAGGGCCCCCACCCCTTCAGCCTGGAAAAACAACATGGTGTCGCATGAGTGTAAAAGTGATGAAGGGTGACTTCGAGGCGATAAAAGATACCGCCACCAATTGGAAACAAATGACGCCTCTTCTACGGTGTGGAGTACTCTGCTGTGGGAATGCGTAGGATTCCACTTCAGGAGACTGTCTATTGGCTACTGTCACTATTGATGGAGATGAAATCAAATGAATTTAAAATAGGAGTGTTCCACGGAATACCAAGTAAATTAAATGTTCTGGACAAGGGACCGGCAGGAAACAGATTCCCCACGAGGTGTGACACACAGCATGTGTGAAAGCCACGTGTGAGAGTCCATGCACTTTCGCCGAATATCATCTACCATCATTTATCTCATATATGTGCGACTGCGCTGTGATGTCACGATGTTTCTTTGAGCCCTTATGTAACGGGCTCGTGTGTACTACATCCACATGGATGAAGCCCGTCCATTCATTCTAACAATTTAATCTTATTACTGTTGAAAACCACTGCACTGCTACTACTATGCCGTATAACTGCTCACTTTAGCGAAGTATCAGAACACGTTGATCCCAGAACTCGTGAACAGCGTATTCAATTGTACACACCCAACCTTCTTTTCTGATGCATCCGAAAACCTATACCACTCCCCTGTGGGAAGGAATCAGCTATTAGCGTTTCCACGCAGCAGTTACAAGAAAGAAGTGCACAAGGAAAGGAACTCTTCGATTGGTAGCGCCACAGGGTAAAGGCTACAACAATGAACGAATCAGGAGCTGCAATGTTGCTCGTGTCGTTGCGCGACCCCAACAGTGCGAGTTTCGCAGAACCTGCAAGAGAACTAGTAAGAGCTGCAACCGGAGAAACCGAGCTGAACGTATAAACTGTACATGCATCATTACTGACGATTTTATCTCGCGAAGGACAATCGCAGCCGCCACGCACGCAGTTACGACTTTTCTGAGAATGAATCCAGAAGTGAAAGTTATACCATTTGGAAGGGCTGGCGTGCTTTCTGCAAAGTCCCACCTGTCTTTTTATGCTTTGCGCTCCTGCCAGGCAGAAGTCACAAAAGTATTCTTGAGACCCACTTTGAAATTTCCCATAGAACTGCTCATGCATGAGTTTATGCCCCAGACTCTCCTTTGCCAGACTGCACATGATTATGTGGGTGTACGAGCTGCTTTGTTCGTCGCCGTTTGTAAAGTCACTTCTGCGCTCTTGCTGCGGACTTTCTGTATTATTGCGGAAATGAAATGCGAGGTAACGTCATTTACCGGCACCGTTTTGGTTTTCTTTCTCACTCTCATATATATATATATTTTTCTTCAGGTGATATACTATACCTTGGTTGATGTAGCGCGTGTCTTCTTTGTGCACCGATGCGCGAGGTTGTTTCTCAGTGTAGTAAGGACACATGACCCAAGCTACGCAAGTGATGGAACGACCGTGGTAGGTACTGCTCTGACCACAGCCGTCTACAACCGCCATGTCAATGGTTAACGGTCTCCAACCGAAAGTCGCAAGCTGCGTAGCTGCTAGTCTAAGCTCCATATAGTACGGGACCACAGGCAATCACAGGCAAGTGCGTCCTATAGAGTAAAGTAAACAAAAAAAGTAAATATATAGAACAGCCATTGGGAAGGTGCTGCCGGAAGGGTTCAAAACCTCCGATTATTGATCAAAGATGCAAGGAGGGAAAAAACTGTGTTTCGTTTATCTCCAACGTACTCCATAGTTGATTCGCACCTTGATGTGAAGGCATCAGTAAAGATTTTGAAGCGCTAATTACATTCGACGAGCGTCCAAGAGTAATTTACGATTACCATACATCTGAGCCGTATGTCTGCTTAGACTTGCTAATGAGCCTCTGTCGATAAGTTTCAAAGCTGTATGAACGCCGAAACTTGAAACATCACCGTCAGGTTGAAATCAAAAGAAAATTGGCAGGCAAGGAAAATTACTGTCGTTTTTTTACGTATTTTCTTTTTTTTTTTTTTTTTCGGGATACGGAAATACATCAGGCGTCTTTCAAAATGAGAATTACGCTCCTTTACTACACATCGGTCATTTTACAAGAAAGTTTATAAGAAAAATTTACTAGACTAATTTTCACGCGAAGAAAAACCGGTCGATTTATTAATTTCGTTTGGTTTGGTTTGAATAAAGAAAAGGACATCGAATAAACCGTTCGGTAAATTCTGCAACTTTTGAAAGTCACGAAATGAATTAAATGACACAGAAATAAAATTTAAAAAAAAAGAGTGGAAGACAGAGATGGGTAACGATAAGAGATACGGAACAACAACAACAAAAAAGAAATAAATAAATAAAAATAATAATAAATAAAATAAAAAATCGCGTTCACATGCCTTGACGAAATGCGAGGCGGGTGTCGATTCCTTTTTTCCCGCTTTACTCAAAGAGTTAAATGATTCTCGCTTCTTGCTGCTGTTCTATTGAGTGCCTGGATTATAGCAGGATGGCAGACCCTACCCGGTGGCAACGGAGGAACGGCAACGTTGTGTTAACCATGAGAGCCGGGCATAAAGAAAGGCGCCGACATCGCGGTATTGTATTCTGCTGAGCTAAGCACACGACCGTCAATGAACGTATAAGATTAACAGAATATCGCAACTCCTCTGGACTAAGCGATTTCCTTTTCAACTGACAACTGTAATCATAGAGCGTCAGGTTGATTTGAGCTGTCGTGTGCGCAATGCGATAATCTGCGGAACTGGCAGTGCATTAGCCATTTGAGACCGTCATACTTGCGATATTCTCGCGACGGATAATCCCAGGTCCTCTGAATTCTTCCCGAAGCTTCCAAGCGCGGTCACACCCCCCTGACGTCGGCCGATTATACGTTGGAGCCATACAAGCGTAAGCCTCCCTTGCTTGGACAAACCTGCCAAGCGACACGTATTCTGGTGTTTTGAAAGAGTACAGAAAGCAATGTTCGTGACTTAAATAGTTTTATACGATTAAGTTATATACTTTTGGTACATGTACTGAATGGTATCTGTAATAAAATTAAGATTATTTGCTGCATCATTCGATCACGGTACCCCTACAATTGAGACAATTGCGTTTTCGAGTTGATGCTACGGTATAGAGAGTAAACTTTTGGGAGAAAACCAGGCTCATTTTAGATAATCGTGGCTTTGAGAGGGAACATTTTAGAGAAGACAGAGTCTAAATGACACTATTCAGCGCAGTGTAGCTGAACGTAAGCCCATTCTCGACGCGAGCAATATGTCCCCAATGCCACTAACCTAAACTTTGTCATGAACGGACATCATAGGCTAGCATGGTGCCCTATGAAACGGTGTCCTCTAAAACATACTGGACGCCATTTTCTCTTAAACGTCTTTCTCTGAATCAGGGTTTCTTCAATCGAAGCCTCTCAAACGAGGCTCTCTAAACGGAGCGAATCCCACGCCTTTGGTCCGTGAGGCCTTGTGCCGATCTGGCTGCGAAGCGTTCAGTGACACTGTAGCGCACATGTAGGGTTCCGAGTTTTCGCCATTTGCCGGAAAACGCCGACAGACAATCGCCGAATATATTTTTAGAAATATCGGCATATTCGTGAAAGCTCCAAATTTTCGCTGGAATACGGCGTTCAATGCCAAAAATGCCGATGCCAGACTGTACTTCATTTTCCTGCAGAGCTTCATTTCCCCTGAACATGACTCATGTCTGTGCATGCCATCGGTCAATGGGTGCAACATGCCGCCTTGTTGGCAGGCAGACTGCACCCGCTTCTCTTACGACACCATCCATCCATCCACCCCTACATATGTTGTGTACACTGGATATTACAAAATAAAGCGAATACCTAAGTATACGATAAGTAAAGAAAACCTTCTCCCTCACCATTAGGAACTTATATTTCGTTTGGTTCTTACGGAGATAACACCTCCCTGTTTAACACTCCCTAGAGATTATAGCTGTCGATTTTTCGGCAACTATTTTTTGCGATAACGTTATAAACTGACGAAAATATCCGAATTTAACAAATCATAAAGATGCCGAAAAACACCCGCCTAAGCTGCCCAGGAACAAACGTCGAAAACGGGGAACCCTACGTATATGGGACGTTAAACATTTTCAGTGTACTTGGAACACCCCAGAAAACCATGTCATAGGGGAAGACAGTTGAGTGAGTAGGCTTCATTGTAATGCGCAATTCTGAGAGGTTTATCAATCATTATCTCCATTTATATGCTCTTTGATTTTCCAACTAGATCACCTTCCTCTCACAAAACAGGTTCTGCTCCACTTAATAATCATAATTAGTTCATAACATGCAAAAATTGGTTTACAAAGCACGGTATCGTTCATATAAAATTGTCTCATTGGACAGGGATCGGTTCAGCCCCATAGATCGTTTCCTTCATTTTGTAGGATATCAGCATCTCTTCGATATAAGATGTCACTGAGGGACCGTATTGCGACCTTTGCTCCCATCTTCCATATTGAGCTTCGCAGACGTAAACGTAACCAGACCTTGATGCATGCGCTCTAACGTCGACACTCAGCTGCAAAGAGCTTTGTGGTCTGTTTAAAGCAGTCCTTCGATGTTAATAAGTCACGCGAGACGTCAACAAAGCGAAATGAAAAGCAAGAACAGGCAACGCTGAAACGAACACAAGTTGTGTCAGTTGTTGCATATGGCGATGTTGTTCCAGTTTCATGTATAGAAAAGGAAGCCGAAGAAGAAGAAGAAAGAAAAAAAGAAAAAGAAAGGAAAATGAAACCGACCGCGACTGTGCTCGCGGTTACTCGCCTGTTCACGTCGTTCACTGCGGGTTGGTGCGCTCGAATCCCACCCCCGGCTGCGCTGTATATTCTGTTCCCTCTGGTTTCCTCAGACCTCAAGATGAATGTTGACACAGACTCCTTTGGAGCCGGTCTACTTAAACAAAGGAAAAGGGGCAAGAATACAGCAAGTTGATATTAGGACGGCTATTGCAGATCCTCTGGGTAACTCATCGTCTATGCGTCGCATTAAACATAAGTGATACAATGAATGCTTTCCAAGGCTCAGTTGCGGGCGCGGTTGCACATGTGAAAGGATAATACGTGAACGTGGTGGAATTTTACAGAAAGACGTCTCTTTTGTAACACATATCATCGTGCCCTGTCAAGGCGAGGTTCTGTAGAACAACTGCATACACAAACACCGTGTGTAGCTAGAAGGAGAAAGTCGTGCTTTCCCTTAAAACGAAAAAAAAAAAACGGAAGCATGTGGCATAGCGAAGTATGCAGCGCTGCTACGGCGTAATTAGGGCACTTACTAATAACGCTGAAAGAACCGGTAACAGTCCCTGCCCTAGATGTGCCCTAGCTCCTCCAATAAGAATTTTAGCGAATTAGTCGGTAATAACTTACATTGTGCTCTCAAAATAATGTACGCCAGGCTGTACATCTTACTTGCGCACACAGCGTGCGCGTAGCACTGTCGCAACGTATTTTTTAAAAATCTGTACCGATTAAAAATAATCATCCTGTAGATTGGGCAATGTCATATTACACCAATATGCGATCAATAGCGAAATTAGGCTTGAGACCTGTAATAACTGATTATCCACCTAAGCATATGGCGTAATCGACAGTATTAAACAAAACCACCATGCAGCGTTATTACATTTTCGCTCTGCTACGCTAAAAGTTAAACGGTCAAAGACGCAGAGAGCAGAATACAAACAAGTTTTTGTATTACATCTATGCTGTATTTACGTATCTAGTTGCTTTGTAACGAAAATCTGCAGGTCATCAAATTTCCCTCCATGCCGAGGACCTATACGGGGTAGCAGTAAAAGCCGCATGTCTCTATATTGTTCCGTCCCATCCAGATGCCAAAGTACAAGCAGAAATTTTCGCACGTTCGCAAGCCTTCACGCTTCCATTCGCTCCATCACAACTAACTGTTTGTCTGCGAATTGCGAAGTCGTTCTGCTCCGCTTGAAATCTTCCATCTGCCCACTAAAGTAAAACCTTCAGCAGAAGCGTAACGTATGGCGAAGACCGCAGTCAACACAAAATAAAACTCGCACGTCGAGGGCGAGATTGCGGTGGAGCCCTACAAATATTTCCAAAATTGACGCTCTCCTCTTTCTCGGGCACTGATAGTTTCTTTGGAAGCACACCAGCGAAAACAACGACTTTGACTGCGCTAACAACAGCTGTGGGCGGATGCGTTGTCATCGGGAAGAAGAAGAAAGCCGTAACGCGCCGCGAGACAATCTTACGCACGCCCTTGTATATATATCGGTGAGGTAAGGCGCTCCGCTTGCGCAGTTCACCTCGTTAGGGAGCCACGCGAGATATTCGTACTGGATGCAGAGCTCAGAATTTGAAAGGAAGCTTAGGCGGAAAGCCGTCAAAGACACTAAGAGAATATGTTACTGAAGCACAGGTTCGCGAAAGATGAAACACGCTTGGAACACAAGAGGATGTAATATAACAAGGGCCAAGGCTTAAAACATAAGCACAATAGTGAGGTGTAAGAGCTCCTGAATAGAGAAAAGCTGTGCAAATCTTGCCTTTGTAATCTCAGAGGATATCAAAGTCGATGAAAAGCGCCGCGAATTTCCTTGCGCAATAACCTAACGTTTGTGTCACGAAGCCGCCAGCTTGGTTTTGAATCTCAGCTCACTCTACAAAAACTTCTGGCTGTGCAGTATTGAATGTGGCTCAAGATAAACAGCCAGGCGCCTGCTATTAGTAACAGTGGCGTCTGCGGAGACGAGCGTATTTGAAACTTAATCTAGGCCTAATCAATTGCAGCTAAAGGCGGCGCAAAGAAAATGTCTGCTTATGACAACTTAATACGAGCTTTTTTCCACTTCTAGTAATGTAAACAGGGACCGCTTTGTCATCATTTGGCGTACGACGTTCCCACACTCTTAGAAAAAAATATATTTTGAGGTATAAACGACTTGTCCCATGGCGTACACCTTAGGTAAAATGTACATTTTATCCCTTGCAAAGGATAAAACACACTGCCTGATACACCCCACCAATGGTATAACATGTGCCTACTGGGATAATTTTCTTAGCCTATAAAGTATACCCGCTATACCTTTTTGAGTATATAAGTTGTCCAATTAACGACAAGGTATTTTGTTTATCCTGTCAGCTATTATTTATGTACCGCATTGAAGGGGAATGCGTTTGAAAATCCTGTTCATGTCGATAAACTCATTTATTTCAAACGCATACGCAAATTCCTGAAATAATTCCGCATCAAACTCATATGGATATCGTTCGATCATCGGCGGTCCTAAATTCATTCTCATTCCCGCTCATCAACACGCCAGTCACATAAGTAAAGCGCCAGTCAACTTGACTCATGTAAATAGTGCATTCTAGCAACACTGAACCCTTCAAGTGTACAGAAAAAGCCCACTTTACAGGAAACTGATGTCTACAAAAGAAGTACACCCTACAGGATTCAGGTGTATGCAGAAGAAGCCACCTTCACGAATTCTAACGCCAGTTAGAAGATTACCATCACATTTCTAAGTGGAAGGTCTGATGGCAGGAACGTTGAAATCGAAGAAACTGCCTGGTGTAAAAATTCAAATAATAATCTCCTTGATGAAACGTGAAAGGTTACATGACAGAAAACGCATTATCTCAAAAACATTAAAGGCTTACCGCACGGATATAAACCATTTCGGGCCTGGATTTGGCAACCACCATTTTCTTAGCCGGCGCGATAGCAGATGTAAAGTAGATGTTCTTTTTCAAAGTGCGCGAGAAGACATCGCAGAAAAAATTAGCATCTCTACAGCTCATAAAGGCTGTTCGATGGTTTCCCCTTCTGTGTACAGGCAGCAGTTTATGTTTTTCCAAGGCGCCCACAATCCTCTGTCACGAAGCCATACACGCAGTGGTTGGGTCCCGATGTGTAAGCGATAAAAGAAAGCTTCACATTGAGCTTTTGGGCTCAATGGCATGTACAATACATTACACGAATACACTGGGGGAAGGAGGCGTGTATCACGGGGAACGTGATATACAACCGCTGTCTGGTTGATCTAAATATAAAATTTCTTAAAGATGTACCAAGGTGAAATCGGAATGCGAGCACAGCCCTCACAAGTTGCTAGGTCACGTGAGATAAAACGAGCACACACATTTATTCTCACCGGGGTGTCGTGTACCGTCTATAAAAACAGCTCTGTCACCTCGCCCCAGCGAAAGGCAGATGTACAGTGTTGAGGGAAAGGGTGTAACTGTTCGTGTGCAAAGCACACACATCAAACGACATGTCGAACAAGAATGCAGGATATTCTCAATCCACCTAATTTCACAGGTCGAGGAAGGTTGCCACGCCTCTTAGGGTTTAGTAAGATGACCTCCATAAAAATATATATATCATCCCCTCCACTCGATTCATGTATAGTCTTGCGCTGGTTGTGAAACTGATCAATTGTCGTCATACCACACCCCCGTGTAAGTATGGGCATACGTGCTTGTAATGTCATTGCAGGCCACATCTGATTGACGTAAGCAATATGGCAAGTCTCATTTTCAGTTTCAATTTATTTCATACAGAAACAATTAGACGGTGAAGATGCGATGGGGATGTTGTATGTCGAACAAGAAGCAAGTGCATATAGCCCTTTCATGATGACGCCATTCAGTCAGATATGAATACCTTCCTCTGTAATAATATTACACTGGGCTGCTTCTAGAAATAATTTTATTGGGTACTTGGCGCTATATTACGTCCGGAGAGTCAGTGTGTCATTTTCCACAGTGCTCAGATAGTGTTGTAAGTTCCCGAGGGAAATGGTGCGGTGTAAACCATTCCCGCGTTCGACGAACTAAATCAAAACACTCTCAAGCAACCGGTTCGTTCGACTTTCCCTTCGACAAAATTATTTATGTGCAGCTTTTCCCAGCAAGCACAATGTACTGAAAGTCATGTGCAATAGGGGTGGTCCTCAGGTGTCTCATCTATTCGTGGGTGCTTAGCTGATGTGCTGCGAACAGGGTGGACTGATTTAAATCATCGCGATTTAAATCCGTGATTTTAATCGCGATTTAAATCACCTCTGTTCATCATGATTTAAATCAGCGCG
>JARGYV010498576.1:0-14440 GCA_029532675.1 Ornithodoros moubata | reverse complement strand
GACACTTATGCACTGCATAAGTGTCACAAAAAAGGCGTACGCCCACAGTTTTCAGCAAATAGGGTCAGGAAAAGATATCTTTCGGAATGGCGATTGGTCATCGCTGTGTTATGCGGTGAAGTTCTGTTTTTAGAGTGTGCGGCGCTCATAAGATGGTTATATGAACGCTCTCCAATGAACACCTGTTTCTGCCCCGAAGCTCTCTACCCAAAAGCATACACGCCATCAGGGAATGTACATTTTCCACATTTAAAGGTAGACACTATAAACGGCGAAAATAACCGGCGGACAGGGCCGGCGAGAGGGGGGGTTCAGCCGAGGATGGAGCGCCGGGGCCCAAGGCGCTCTGGGGGCTCGCCCGATCCAGGGCAGGACAGTTGTTTGCGCCAGGCACCACTCGGTCCCTGGCGCAAACAAGGACTCATTCCCAGGACTCGCCCCACAGCGAACGAATTCACTCCTCGCACGTCTTGACGGAAAGGGAGAGGATATCGTCTTAGTCTCATGTTCTCGTTGATTGTTAGTCATGATGCAGCTTTCAGAAGAGTACTAAATTTCGGTGAGGTGTGATAAATCTTGGTGGAATATCTAGTAGGGCACAGAAAGAGGATCAGTGTAGGCATAACCTATGATAGAGGATGTATAAACCCAATGAGGCGCGGCCTCTATCAGCAAACGTGTGGGTTGGATGATACAGACGCCAATTCGTACTTCTCAAACTCATGTGATAACATGGTTGGGGTATCAGGCTTATTGGGCTGCAGCAGTGTCAGTTCAACTCCATTATCTTTTATGCATTTACTCAGCTCTTTATTGTGCTCTATAGAAAGCGCGTTTCTTCCCTGATAATCATATAGGACGCGGAGATTCTAGGTTGTGTGTCTGTATAGTTCATATGAGGGTAACAGTTGCTGCATCGCTTATTCCCGGGATTTGAGCTTAAAAAAGCGAAAGAAACGTCTTGGGGCTTGCTTGTGTACTTCATTCCCTGCACCACGTCCTTCTTTCAGCGGGACAGGGTGCTGAATGCCATTTCTGAGGTAAGTGCACCTGACCTGGGTCCGTTCAGCGCTGTTTAATTCAACGAGCATTGCTGTAACGAGCCGCCAGAGGCAGCACTTGCGTTTACGTGGGCCATTACCAGGGCGCAAGGGCCATTGTTTCGTCGTTGGCAGTGTCATTAGCACCAACGTTGCGAAGCTCTGCAATCCGTCGCCAGGGATTTGGATGCAAAAAGCGCGCTCTTTTCCCGCTTTAAGAATCGAGGCACGCAAATCGCACCTTTTAATGCCTCTCTCGGCGAGCCATTAAATCATCCTTTGAATTACGACAACACACGTGGTATAATAGGAGTCATTTATTGCTCTAGCGCCTGCACAGGGTACGCATTGCCCTTTTTATTACGCCTAAATCTTCCGAGACGTAAACGGGCGTGACAAGGTGATAGTGGACGTTCATGTCGGCCTCTCAAATACTGGAGGAAGTTTCTACTTCTCAAGAGTTGGTCGCTGGGCTACACTTCCTCGCGTGCATATTACGCACAGTGGTTTTCTTTCTTTTTTCTTTTCGTTGTGCATACACGGCTATGCATTGACCACCCGTACCATTGCGCTCGACGTCTTCATCCGATGAGTCGAGTTAGATCCATGACCAGCTGGATGCAGTTATGGACAACTACCGTGAGAGCGAGATGTTTAACGTCTGAAAGAAGGGAAGAATCACGTCACAGGGAAGTCAATCACTGCTTGTGCTGTACAGAAAGCAGAAAGGGGAAGGCAGAAGAAAAAGGAGAAGAGAGAGGAGAAGACAACAGGCCGTTTATCAATGGCGCTCTGCACCACTTCATATAATGGCAACAGCCCGTTTTTAATATTCCCATACCTTTGCTAAGCCGTGGCCAAACGCCATCCTGGCTAGTGGCCAGAAAGAAGAAGTGTCATCTGCCCCGGACGCCACCACCACTACTGGCTACTTCACCCTCAACATCCTACGAGTGGTCCGCCGCTCCTGCTGATTGATTTGATTGACTCAGACTGTGTTTGCATACCTGAGCACGATCTTGACAAATTGCCTCATTGGCTAAGTGCCATCTACACCAGGCACCATCACCAGATGGGAACTTCCTCTCGTTTGGAGCCACCACCACTAGCTACTTCTCCCAAAACCATCTTACTAGCATTTCACTACTATATTGTGGCTACCCGCCAACTCTCCCGCTGATTGATACCTACTGACTGACTGGGCACGATCTTGGCCTCTCGCGTCTTTGGTTAAGCGCTATATAGACCCGGCACCACCAGAGGACATTAGTTTCGTTTCCCGTTTATTCATCTTTGAACAGAGTTGTTGTTCTGCACAACAACAGGTGTGCAACGGTTAAATGCTTTGCGAGCTGTGTCTGCCTCAAAGGTGGTCTGTAGGATTTTCGGGCGGACACGCGAGTGTATTCCTTTCTCGTCCATGCGAACGGAGTCGAAGGAATGAGTTGTGTTTTCTCTAAGAGACGCTGGCCAGGAAGGGCTTCAGCCATTGCGAGAAACGCATCCTCTTAATGAACAACAGCCGCTCGAATCAGGGCGCGGGAAGAAAAATAAAAGCTTATAATGGAGGGCGACGGGCCCATCAAAAAATGGTCTTCCCAATGGACTCAGTCGGGGCGCAGTTTTTGTTTAAGATAAGTGCATTGTCTTTGGGCGCATTAATCTTCCACGCCCTGGCGACCAATAAATCAGTGAGAGTAATAAGTAGCAGAGACACGGCCCCCCTTTCTTCTTTTCCTTCTTAATTTTTTCCGTCCATCTAATGGAAGGGCCCCGTTAAAAATGCGTTAGTCACCTCTCATCCCGCGCTAAAGTCAAGTGGTGTTAAGCGAGGTTACAGCGCGCTCTTTTTAATTTCGAGGCTCATTTGTTCACGTACGTCGCTCCATCCGGGCTGTGATGCGGCATTGATGAGGGCAACCAAGAGACGTGACTCATTATAGTATGTGTGACGCTTCTAAAAGTAGGTCCTCACTATGATTCTTTTATGCCTGCGATTAGAAAATTAAATTGGCGAATAATGACCAGTTTGTTTACACATTAAGTGGGAGAAGAGAAGGAAACAAATTAACAAATGTTTATTGCTTTGTTCTACAACGTCCACCTTATGAGCCCGTGCATGCAGTGTCTCTCTATGGCTTAGGCAGTATATAGTGGTGTGTATTGCGTCTTCTGTATTACCGACGGTTATGTGGCAGGTGTATACTATTGTTAAATTATGTGGGTGAACGCAAGGGTCAGCTTCACACCAAGGAGCACGACGCCCCAACATTATAGTTGCGAGCCCGTGACATCTTACTGTCTTTGCTATTCGAATAGTAATAATAATTACTATTAAATTATTATTATTACTATTGTTTTCTTTTAATCATTTAAATGAAAGACTGTAAAACTGAAGTTACGCCAAACCTTGGTACAAATGACGTATGCCACCACCCGTGACTACGACTCCTGCAAAATTGGGACAGAACGCGATATTCTGCCAGCGAAGTATAGCTCGACAGAAAAAGAATTCTTTTTTTTTTTACGTTCGGGAACCGACAAATTGGGGACCCAGTGGCATGTTGTAGAAGTCCTAGGTGCCCCATGAACGTTTCTCACTTAGGTTCATCGAGCGACCACCCACCTGACAGGTGTTTTTTTTTCTTTTTTTCGGTGAATCCTAGGGTTTTTACGCTTGAAACTTTACGCACGTAAAACGTTCACGCGTTGGTTTTGCCGTCGTGCCGGAACCCAGAGCTTCAGCCCTTTCTCTCACACGGCTCCACAACATCATGTCGTTGTGACGTTTCACGGGTTGAGGTCTACATTTAGAATGAACGTACTTTCGTAGTGAGCGTCGTCGTCGTCGTCGTCGTCGTCGTCGCGCGGTTCGAATTTTGACGTATTTGAATGTTGTTACAACTGACCCAATCCTAGAGAACGTTTTGCACCAAAAATGTGGCATGAGTGACAAAATGTGAAAGCTGCTATGTCACTTGCCTAAACGACGCGATATGGCGTCAGTTCTCGTTTAATTGGAACCCGCAGTGCAATCTCTTGATGTGCCTGGCTATCCCATATACCATAAAAGTTATGTCTTGTGTATTTATTTTTGTATATATTCACGTATTTTCGATATTATATGTATATATATTTACACGCATGTCTTGTGATCTTTTCAGGTAAGGTCCATGACTAGGTGCCCTGCATCTTCCGAAGTTGGCAAAGTAAGCCTTTGCTGTCAGTGAGCTTTTCGAGTCTTAAGTGTGTTCGGCGTTTTCCTCGTGTACTTCGTGCAATTCTCGAAACTTTAGCCTGGAGTACGAGTTG
Source organism: Ornithodoros moubata (assembly GCA_029532675.1). Taxonomy (NCBI): domain Eukaryota; kingdom Metazoa; phylum Arthropoda; class Arachnida; order Ixodida; family Argasidae; genus Ornithodoros; species Ornithodoros moubata. Next base: position 10,088 of record JARGYV010498576.1, on the reverse strand, counting down.
TAGATGCTTTTGGCGCTGACGTGGCGCCAAAGGCGAGGGAGGGAAACTTCGTAAGATCCTCCATAAGGGTGCAAACGAGACCTGACTGCACCGAAGAGGTCTCCTTTGAAATAGGAAGCCTTCCTTCACGAAATACTTCGTTATTCCGAACATGGCACGTTGCTCTCCGCACGCTTTTTTTTTATTTTTCCTCATCAATTCCATCATCTCTTGCTCCGCTCGCCCTACACTTCTTTATTCGATGCGCGCGTCTTTCTATTTTCTTCGCAGTTCTGAAACCTTATTCGTTCCTCCAAATCCAGAGGTACCTCCCCCTTTGCTTCTCCTGCTGCATTCGCGCTACTTCTTTCGATGCTATATAGATATATATACAGCGCTATGAGGCAAATGCCGCGGGTGAGGACGCTCTAAAAAGAGAGAGAAAAAAAGGGACCCGAGCCGAAAGAAAAGGGGAAAAAAATCCCTCCGAGTGAAGCCGAGCGAGAATGACAAAAATCGCGAGCAGCCTCTCGAGAGGGAGAGAAAGAACGCGTTTATTTCTTTGCTTCCTCAACTGGATCCTATCTTTCCCGCTCTTTCCCTTTTTCGTGTGTCCCTCTCCCTCCGCCGACTGTCCCTCTGTGTCTAAGTCTGGGCGCATGTGTATCGATTCGCGCGTGTGTGGGTTAGAAAATATCGATCGCCTGAAAGCCGCGTCTGGCGCGCTCTCGATATGCGCGCAGGGTGGGATTCACTGCAAAGTTTATTTCTTAAAAAAATAAAAAAAGGGATACGCGTTTTATTTTAAAGCCCGGTCGCGCGGGATTCGCAAAAGCCCATCTCATACATAGCCAATGAGAAGTGGTTTTATGGAAATGGAGGCGGTTCCTTGAGTAGGCGGAGGAGGACGTTGCTCTTGAGCTTCCTGTTTTCGGTTGCAAAATGTGCGAAGCCTTCCTTCCGCCTGCCTTTACGCTTGTGGGTACGTCTCGCGTCAAGGCTGACAAGGCTTTAGAGTGGTCATCAATGCACGTGCCGCAAGTGCCATTGCTGGGAACGTGGTGGCGTGTTTTGTGCCGCTGTTTGAGCAGCTTTGACCAAGCTCAGAAAAAAGAATAACAAAGTAGGAGGCCGCGAGGGATTCTGGAAGTTTCATCTCTACCAGTTCTTATCTAATGTTGGCCTTATCAAGGATTGAGAGCATCAAACGATGTCTGTTTTGTATTTTACCCGGGCGTATGAAAGACGCTTCTCACCATGCCCTCTTTTTCTCCTTTTAAGTTGCTGTCTTCCCACAAGTCTTTATCGGCCATAGCTACACGCGTGGTTTATCTCTACGTGCATATTAACTGTTGAGTTGACCCTATCAGGGATGTGGATGAATGCCCAGTGAACCTTTTTATCTGCTCCCTTTTACGAGGGCTGCGTGGCGAAGCCATGCCCTGTGCCTTGTTCAGGGCCGACCTGCGGCACGCATCTTCTCTTCTCCGGTCCTCCCCGGGTGCTTTCCCTTGCATTGTGCCGTATTATGTCGCCGAGGCTTTTTCTGGCGCACAAAACGCGCCAGAGCCAAAGGGCCAGATAATGAACACTATATAAAAGCGGAAGAAGGAATAAACGCCATCGGTGCCCAGAAAACGGAGAAAGCTTTCAGTTTGATCGCGCTTCTTTTGGCCCGTTTTATTTCGTTGCTCCTCTTTGCTGCTTCACGTGTCGCGGACCATGGGCGTCATGGCCTATGAGAACTGCCCTCGAAGAGCCTCCAGAAAGAGGTTGTGCCTCGGAAAGTGCTTCACTTGCCCTGTCTTTTCAATTTGGGCGTCAATGAAGTTGCATCTCGATGAAGACGCTTTCCTCTCTCTCTCTCTCTTGGCTAGTGAGCAGGCGAGGGAATAAAGGAGCTGCGATTGCTAGGCTTTTGATTGATTCCCTATTGAATACAGCGACTTCTTCTTCCACTTTATTGCGGGATGGCCGACTTCTTTGTGAGCTGACGTCCGACTCTTTCTTCTCCTCGCTTTAAGTTGGCGTGATTACCCGACGTAGATAATGCGGGCGTCTCAGCGTGATATGGTGGAACACTGCTGCTCCTGGGGAACTGGCTTCCTGTTTTCTGGCCTCTCTTCTTTTCTTGCTTGACTGCGGGTCTTGCCAAGTTATAACTTATATGTAAGCGTAAGCAGTGAACGCTGTTGAAAAATGTGCATTGCGGTTTCTTGTATAATTTGTTCAGTAAGTGTCAAAAAGCGTCGAGGGATTCGTAGTTTGTCTGGTACACTTATCGCCCGGCAATCGGGGTGCTTGTGGCCTTGAAAACTCATGTTACGATTAAAATGGAGTGCTCTTTAATGCTCTAAGTCAGCGGTTTGCAATCTGCCCTCTGGTTTTCGCGGAGGTACTAATAGATGTCTCCAAACAGACACTCGTAAACTGCTTGCCGTACTTGTCAAGAACTTTGATTCTTTCGTTTTTCGCCTCTCTACTAAATGGCATTCCGCTTCTTTATGGAGTCTGTAGTGGACACCCGAAAAATAAGCCTATGGTGATGTCACATGAGACATCAAGAGCATCATTCTCTTGAAGGTGAGGGCAGCGATGGTGCATCGTTGGATTCGAGCCATCTGCCAGCCGTCCTGGTAGCGTGTTGCTCATGGTCCTCCAGTTCTTATTTCCTAGGGAGCTTTCCTGGCTTATGACTTCCATAGTCTACGTATACCCCAGGAGAAACTTGAGACGACACAGCAGATACCAGATCACCTCTTTGTCTTGACGTTGAAAGCTAGCGACGTAGCTTCTAAGCAGCTGGTTTGAAGGCGTCAAAGAGTGCGTCAATTGACGTACTCCTGTATTCCGCAGATCTTCCTGGCGCCGAGAGGAAATTTGGTTCTCCAGTCGCTTTGTCAACAAGTCAGCAACACTTCTTTCCTTTCTGGTGAACACTGGTCGGCAGTATACTTTTATAGTTAGGCCTGTAACTGTGCACCAATATACTTGTATATGAACATATTGTGCACAGCAGAATAGCAAAATAGTAGGCGTTTTCGTATTATTAAATGTTCCACGTGCGATGTTGAACCACATTTATTTTGCCGCTGCTTGTGCGGACACTTGTAGACATTGCGCATCTTCCTGGTCACCTTCAGACGCAATGTTTCTGAGGACCTGTTTCATTGTTGTGAGCAAACTGCTTTCGTATAGATGGGTGCTGTTTGCCTGGGTTATCGTCCACCATCGCACGACCCCCTTTACTATGTCTTACGTCTCGTGATGAGGCAGTTCTCTTCCCTCCTATCGCCTCTTTCCGTTGCTCACTCCGCCTAATTGTACCTAATGGAAGTGATTCTAAAGTTGCTGTCTGCTTTTAAGTAATGGAGTGGGTAATCTCCGGGGAAAGCCTCGGTTGGCTGGGTAGGGAGATCACCTGTCACTGGGTTAAGGTGACTAAAACTACGTCGGAACTAGGAGTAACGTTCTGACTTACGAAAATTTCGGATTCATTTCAAATGTGCCTGTAAAGCGTGCTCTGCCGCATAACGGGTGCGTATGGAGTGGTTTTACGGTTTCGCTTCGGCTCGGAAATTGTGTTCCTGGAATGCGCGACAAGCAATAACGCATACGCATTGATTATCCTTTTCTGTAATCCTGTTCTTAATTGGCGTATAAAATTCAATTGATGTATGTATTGTGAACTCTTAAGACCTCTTCCCGCATCTTACTTATTTCGTACGACACCTACGTCTATGTACGCAGAGATGAAGAGAAGTTAAGATAAGCCAGCAGGTGAAATATGGCTAATACATAAAGGTAGACCTATTTTTTAAAATGAACTATAGTCAAAAGCCCCAGGAGATGTTTACAAGTGCTGTCTGTTTTTTCAAATTTTATTTTCTTACGTTTTTTTTTTCTTCTTTTTCACGTGTTGCTTTCACTAATATGCTATTACTTTTTCTTCTGTTATGCGCATTCCTAGATACGATTGCTTCTTGAATCATGCAAATGCCCCGTCGCAACATTTATACCTTTCGAATCCGTCCAGAGTCTCTCCTATATCGCTCACAGCATCTCGCGCCGCGGTACGTGATTTTTCTGACCCATTTTGCGATGCAACAAGCATGTAGCCGTCCCGCATTCCACGGACACTGTCCACTGTGTACACGTAACTTCCTCGCCTTACGAATGGCCGCCGCAATTTGCTGGCCTCATCCGAGTGGCAAGCCAAGCGTCGGACACACATCTTTCACGGCACCCTCGCGCGGACACACTACCATATGCCGAGAGAAAAGCAGAAAAAATAAAGTTTGGCCCACAAGACACGGGGACATATTGCGCGTCCAGGAATATAGGCGGCCATTAGTCTACGAGAAAATGGAATGGAGGAGATTTGGGCCGCGTGATGTTTATTGATAGCGGATTTGGAGCCGCGTTCCCTTCATAATAGCCGGCCCTGTGTTTTGGCACGCCGCCCCGTTTGTGGTGTGCACCAGAGCAGTACAACGTCCTCTTCCTCCTCCTCCTCCAAGAAGGCCTTTTCTAGCTCGAGATCCTTCCATCCCCGAAGTTTATGTAGCATGCAAGAAACACGGGGATGGCGCCCGCGCGCTCAGCATGTTTGCTTAACGACTTTCGCCGCCAGTCGTTTCCTCTCGTATTGCTGGCTATTGCGGTGCTGGCCCAATGCCTCGTTTTGTCTTTTGCCTCCCTGTTTTTCCCGCTATTTATCGATAATGTCCCGCGAGAAGCTCCGCCGCCAGGACCATTTATTCACACATGCGCACTGACTGGGACTCTGCTGAAAGGGGTGAAATGGTCTCTGCATTCGTTTTAGTCAACTGAATGCGAAGCACTACACACGAAGCGGCAGTTTCCCAGGGGTCATTCCATTAATATCGATGACTCTGTGCGGAGGAAGTAACTTGTGAAGACGTACCTGCGTAAATAAATTTTCCTATGTAAATGTGACTGGTTCAGGACGCTAGTTGATTGGGTTCAGTTGACGAGGTCCGAGCCGTTGGACTCGCGCGCATGTAGCTCCGTGACTCTTCTTCCATTAAAAGAATGACGTTTCCTGACCACGTGCTCGGTGCAGTTTAACAGCAGGCTGGCCCGGTGCGTATATATATCCCCAACTTCCGTATTAATGGCAGCTCACATTCTGCCGCAGGAGGGAGCCTCCGGTAATATTCTAGCACGTATCCGCGCCCAGGAAAGGCCGACGCCGTCGTATTTTCGGCACGTAGAAGTAATATAAGATTTGCCTGGGCAACCTGCATGGCGGTGGCTCATAGCACAAGGAGGCATAAAGCGGCTCGCTTCGTGATGTGTGTTCTCAGAGTCTCGCAATTTCCCTAACAGTGGTCGTTTTTACGAACACCCCCCCTCTCAGCTCTCTTCATGCACACGTCCAATAAATATTTGAGGGACGCGCTAGAAATGTCGTAACACTTCTTGTTTGCGGTGAGTGTATCACGTTAGACTTCTCTTATTTTTCTTGCGATGAAACATTTTAGTTCTTTCTGGTTGGGATGCGCTGCTGTTCATAAATGGGAATCATGAATAAAATTATCACGCTACGGTGGCGGTTGCAGCTGTTTCGTTTAACTCACGTATGCCGTGTGGTGCTTCGAAAAATAAATTGTAAGTGTTCCAGGATTTTCCTCCTGGCGTACGCATTTCCAAGAACAAACATTGACAACGTACAAAGTACACATAAAATGACCAATAACTATACAAAATACGATGGATCCTGCAAACAAATTCTGTGGGTAATTTGGCGATATGTAGATAACATGAGTGTACAGGTAACCTACCGTGGGCCATTTTTTTGTTTCCTTTGTGAAGTTTTATCGTTGACGATGGTGAGTAAAAGTTTTTATTTTTATATTTTACCACTGTTCGTAGGTGTTGGGAGGTTCAGCTAAAACCTCTATGCCCAGCGATGCAACGCAGTCTTCCCGGATTTGTTGGAGGGAAATCCACTTTTGGAGAATTCATTTCTTTACCACGGCTGCAGCATGTACACCGCTCTCCTCTCCATATATCGGGAAGGTTTCCTCGGCCGCTTGTAGAGGGGCAGCTCCTGTCAGGTGCCTTCCACAGACCGGTCGGGCGATGTAGTAGAAGAGAAGTCATTTCATTTCTGTCATTAGTAAAGGCCTTTATTCCATTCTTCAAACGCTTTCACAGACTGGGAATTAATGTCGGAATGTCGTATATTTCGATTCGTCTCCACTTGAATGACGCGCCCAGTCGAGATTGCATCCTGGCGCGCGGCGATGACATTTAAGAATCCCGCTTTGTTCGCGTCTGAATTGTGCTGTCATCGTCCGGGCGCCAATGTCGTACATTCCGTAGCCCGGATGTGTTGTAATCGAAAATGTGAGGCGCGAAAAAACAAAAAATAGAAAAATCTGGTGCTGAAAATTCGGCATTGGTCAGTCTGTGTGACACACAGGGGCGGTGCTCAGTGATGTCACTGGGTGGTGCTTCATGCTTGCGCGATTTCTCGCCTGTAAACTCGTTTGATTACCCTATGTCACACACGTTGTATATGTCACTTGTTGTCTCCCCCCACCACTCCTTTTTACTGTCGCAGTGCAGGCAGTGTGGAGAACCATGGAGAGAGTGCATAAGAAATATATATGCATAAAATGGCATAGAAAAAAAAATAAGAAAGAAAGAAACACGGACGTCTGTCAACTTGATCGTGGAGGGCGCCGGATAAAAAGAAATAAAAAAGTAAAAGAGGGCAACGTTGTGAAGAGATGATGATGTACGTGTTGTTGTGGGGCGACTGCATGAATCTCATCCATCATAGAATAGGGAGGGGATGGGAGGGCGTTGAAGGGCGATTTGTTTGCAAGTTGAGGACTCTTCGATGGAAAGGTACAAGTGTGACGGAACGCGAACGGGACGTTTCCTCTATTTTCGCTTAACTTTTTCGCTTAAGATTCGTCGGCTCGGGCTCATGTTGCAGCACGCTATGCCTTGTCGCCGATAACTTTTTTCGCTTAGGATTCGTCGGCTCGTGCTGATGTGTGTCATATTGATTTAACGACTCGAATGTGCTAAAACGTACATAGCAATGATGAAAACGTTTTCATGCTGCCGCTGCTTGCATTTGACGTATCAGTATAATTAACGGAGCGAAGAAGAAGGCGTGCTAAGCACTCACAGTGGAATATGGCGATGGCAAATGGAGAACAGGACATTCTTGCCTATGCGCGGGACGTATAAGTAATGAGGTCTGCTATCCCGTTTCAGTGAATCGTAGTATTCTTTAGCTGTAGTCTTCTTAGGCTATAGAGTCGTTAGTATTTTTGCCTCTTATATCTTCGGCGTGCTTGCCATTTTATTCCCATGTTGACCCCAGGCACCGCATTCGTCATCGACGAGATACGACACAGTGGGAACCACGCACTACATATGCTAACCGATCCCAAGAGGAAATATAAAGTATTTATGCATGTTCCGTCACCAGAGTTCTGTTTGCATTTTTGGAGATATTCTTCGCCACGTGCATTTCTTCAACTCTTACTTTGCGAAGAAAATCTTGTCGTCCCGTGTGTCCAGAAGCAAGCAAAGACGGCAGGCGTGCAGCGGGCGGAATATGTCTCAAGTGTTTCGCACCGTACCATGTGCATGTATAGAAGCGTCAGATGGCGCTAGCCTACATCAAACAGTTCCGGTCGACGTCCCTGGCTTTTTAATAGTCAAGGAAGATATGTCACACGCGACCACTCCTCATCAGCCGCTGGTCGACGCACTGGACAGTATAAGATGGCTATTTCGGAAACAGAGCGTATACGGCCGCTTCGTTCCGGCCTTGCGAATGGTGCATCGAAAGTGGGCACGTATCCCGTACCAATTAGGCTAATTCATCCGCTGACGGATGGCGGTTCGTACAGATGCCCTGCCGATCACGTTCCACGTGTTTGCTCCGTCTGTGACACTCGGATGCGAGCAAGGGAAAAGACCCTAGGATTATATGGATGAGCCCATTGAAATATACCATTGCCCGCATATACCGTCACATTGATCATTGTCTGTATTGAAGCAGCAATCAGGTTGTGCTGGCACTTTCTTTCCAACCGAGACGCTCCATACATGTGCTCCAGGGGCACACGTTTATATCTGCAGATGTAGTCACTTGCTTACAGACCCACAGGGCTCAGAATGTGCTTCGCAGTTCACAGTATGTCGTTAGCTTCGCGACCACGTCTGTAGAACGATTGCTCTAGGGAACTGACCCGCGTAGGTATACGTATATATCGCCACGGGGATACCCCATGCCGGCAAGACTGCCCCGTAACCCCGCATCCAGCGATACTGTTTGACCTGTAAAAGCAACAGCCCCAAGGTCTAGGATTCACCATGCGAACCGACACCGATAACAAGGCCTTGTAAGGTGAGGTCGGTACCGCGACGAGGTAAAAAAAAAAAAAAAAGAAATAAAGAAAGGAAGGAAGGAACACGTACATATACACAGGAATGGTGATGTTATGAGGTCCCAAGATAACATATGCTTCGCAATATCGGTATCATGCATCACCTTATCACGAGCTGCATGGGCGATCATCCCAAGGTGCAACTACCTCTATACCCGCTCTCCCCTTCTCGTTTCTTCCATGAGGTCCCACTATTCCGCGGAAAAGTGGTGCCATAACGCAACACGTGACAGTATATGGCGGAAAATTGGACGAATGACTCGAATTGTGAGAGCATTGCCGAAACATCCGTACCCCATTCCACCCTGAGATCCTAAAGTACGTGTTCTTTTATCTTAGTTCCTCTGCTTAGTAGAAAAGTGTAGCAAACTGTGGGTCACAATCCCCGAGTCCAGCTGTTGTTTTTCCATTAGTGCTGTACAACAGCTGCCTGAATGATCCTTCACTTGAAACAGCTCCCCCTTGCACACTTCATGTTTATGCCACATCCTGTAAAGCACAATTACAAAGAACACTACTCATATTGGCTGACATTTATAATGCAGTGTTTATTTTCAATCAGTCAGCATAATTCGAGAAGGAAAGTTGTGCAAGTTGCACTATTGTGTGGACGGAATATAGGAGGGTACTTGTCGGAATATGCCAGAGCTGAAAATTTAATTAGCTCTCAACGCTTTAGAAACACTGCAAGACAAAACGGACTTGGCTGCTTTTTTTATTATTTCATACCTGCCGCGGTTCCGGTAAAATGATTGACTTTTAACGGGCTGTACTGGGAGTGATTTGCAACGGGTTTAGCGTTCTGGAAGCTTCGGGAATTATGCGACAAATTACTTTTCAGCGAATTTAGGTTCAGAGAACAACGTTATAGTGAAACCTGGGGCAGTTCCGGTTTCGCCTTCGCCTCGTCGCTGTGTCGGTGTATATGCCATTTTCTCGCATATGTCCATGAAGGCCCGTCGATGACCCAGTGGCCTGACCCTTTCCCACTTTGTCGAATTCACCGAAATAAGGCAGGCCTGTGCACTTGTTTCTTGATGTCGCGTGCTTTGACTCCAACAGCATTCATATTGGCGATTGGCGGATAGAAGTTGCGTTTGCGATATGAGAAGCGCAAATTATTTGTACTTTAGTCGGGCAAAGTGAAAAACATTTTCCATGCGCTTTTATCTAGGTATCTCGAAGATGTATTCGCCCGTCCCATTGTTTCGTCGTTAAATCTGCAGTGCTAGCGATTTATCTGTAAAGTGCGTAGAATGATGAGATACCCGTACCTATACCCATACACTCTGAGAAAAAAGGGTGTGGGGGTTACTCCTTTTAGGTGGTAACGTGCTCGTCGCGTATGTTGTGCTAAAATGGTGGTAAAGTTACACCCTCGTGCATGGGTGTAAAATTACACCCTGAACAAAAGGAGTAACATTACCGCATTTCAGGGTAACATTCTACCCCATTTACACCCTACAAGGGGTAATGCCGCAGTTTCATTGGAGTGAATTTTCTTGACCCTCCCGTTCCGGTACCACACGTGTGTGTCTGTTGGTGAGGCCGATCAGTGTGACAAAAAAAAAAAAAAAAAGCAGCTAGCAGAAAAGGATGGCACATATTAGTTAGGAATCAAATCCAGTACGTCCTCATTAGCAGTCAGGCACGCTAGCCAACTGC
>JARGYV010478498.1:0-20222 GCA_029532675.1 Ornithodoros moubata | reverse complement strand
GGTGTACATCTGGGGGTTCACAGTACGTACAGAAGCCCAATTGCACGTAGATAATCCAGAATTCGGCGCAGACACTGGAGCTGTTCTCCCGGGCTAAATAAATAAATACTGCTACACATACAAAAGGGCACTTTGGAGAGAAAAATTGAAAGGTGCGACAAACTTATTAATGAGTGAGATAACCTTTCAGGCAAAAGTTCGAACAAGTGGAAAGGCCATTTAACGTTATATCCGGTGTTTGGTGGATCAGGTTTTGATTTCAGTCACTATTTACTTTATTTGCTTTCTGTTGAAAGACCTGGCAAGGATAGATATTGAAATTTCCACGCTCAACTAACCACCGAGCTGAAAAGAATACCGTCGGCAACCCTCGGCAACCTTCAACCTTCGGCAAGGAAACCCAAATTCGGTTTGTAGTTCACCGAACAGCACCGTTATACTCTTTTCTTTCTTTCTTTTTGTTCGACCGTTTATTTTTTATTTTTGGTATCTTACTCTAAATCCGCGGTCCTTCTGCCCACAGCTTTTGCTTTCTTAGTGGCCCGCCAGTTGGAAGTCGGAAGTGCTTGAAGGAAGAGCGAGAAGTCACGCGATTTCATTTATAGGGTTACTTGGGGGAGGAAGTGGGGCACGATTCAAGTGAGGCTTGGAAGTGTGCCTTTCGAAATCCATTGTCGCATCCGTGACCGGACTTCGAGTAGCGCCGTCGAGCGCTCCCTAACGAAGATGTAGAGCTGCATGCCAGATCTTCGTCACTCGAAGCGTTTTCAGGAGACCCACAGGCTTAATTTGTGGAGCGCGTGTCTCACACTTCAAGCACGCGCCCCGTGTAGTAGGGCACAGCAGCGACAAAAGATTTATGGACCCTTGTTCCACCGCATCGTGTAAGACACGGCTTCCCTCCGGCCACCCTCCGTCATCAACGCGGACAGGAGTCTTCAATGTCTCACACGACGTGGCAAAAAGGAAAAGAACATCAACAAGAAGAAGGCTTTGTGGAAAACTTGCAACGGGCGCTGTGTATGTTACGCCCGTTGGTTTATCGTTGAGGAGCAAGGAGCGTGTATCGAAATTCTCGTTCCATGTTTGCCATGAGCCGGAGGTGTCGAGTCGTTGTTTAGAAAGCTTTGCATAGCGGGAGGCTTACGATGACAGACTGCTTTACGCTCTTCGCTCCGTTACTTTGGATGCCGCAAGGCGTCAGATGCTCCGGGGTGTCGATGCATCCCAGCCACGTTCTCTGGCTCTCGTTCTCTGGAGAGGGAGTTTTCGTCTCATAATGTTTGTATACGTACGGATCGGCAGATAGATTTGGACAGGAGGATACTATGTGGTCCGATGCTGTGCGACGCAAAGCCACATTACTTCTTTTGTTTTTCATTTTCCTAACGGCATGCACTCGTACACACACGAGTACAATTTATTTTATACATAATGTTGTACTTGCAGTCTTTACTGTCGTTTTGTAGCCATCGCAACTCGGGCAATGCAGATAATGTACCCGAATATGTATACGAGACAGGGGTTTATTTACAGTATCCAAGGTGCAGAGATGATTACGGATGTTATGATTTTGATTAACACACCGAAGTTTGTGCGAAATTGAAAGGGGGAGTAAAATCATAAGCACATGTCCTCATTAACGTCGATCGCTCAGGCTATACTGGTACATATTGGGACATTTGTGGGTACCCCAAGGCGACCGTGTGCAGCGGACAGGAATGGCGTAATTTTCGTACTGTCTGCCCTGAAGCTGTTGAAAACACGCTCCAGTCCTGGCATGTGACAAACAATCACACTATGTGCCTGCGCGAAGGTGGACCCATGTATATAATTGCGTAAGTCCTCGCAGAAACATGCGATAATTTCATAGTGAGCCCCTCTTTACCGAGTACTTATGCCAACTAGTTCCAAATATATCGCTCCATCATCATCAGATATTTGTTGTTGTAAGTTCAATGACTGGCGTTAGGGAGAATCACATCATGGTAACGTGTAAGTTTCCACGCAAAGGAGAGTAAACAATAGTGAACCAAACGTAGCTAAAGGCCACAATTTTCGCTCTTCTGCGTGAGAAAAGTGACAAAATGAAAGCTGAGAGGAAGAACGAAGAGCGCTTAATGACCGAATGGCGCTGTCCGACTGAAATGACTTAGAAGGTGACCTGCCTGTAAAGCAAGCTCTTCCTCATTTGACGCGCGACACTGGTGAAGCATGCTTTACAGGCGCGCCTTGCGATGCTCTCGCAAGGCGGCCTGGAAAGGCAGCATGCGCAGGCTGCGCGCGCCCAGCGTCGCATTTGAGCGACATACGATCGAACATTGCCTTAGCGAGAAGGTGAGCGCGATGCGCCAACTACCTGAGCAGAATTTCTTGCGTCGAAAAATGAGAATGAGTAGACAAGATCAGATGTCATGGAATACAGCGCTACTCCTCAGCCCGAGCTGTCTTCATATGCGTCACTGGTGTCGTCCAATACAAAGCCTTCATCTGTCTTGCTGCAACGAAGTTCCTAGAAGTGCCACCCGCTGTCCCTGCAATTCACGTTATAAATGCTCGTTCCTCAGAAACCATTTTGATGTTTCTCGAAAGCATGAGAGCACTGAAGGGTCGCCATGTGAAGAACCCCAGCCTTGATCTAGAAGAGATCTCTCATCGGACGATTCTTCGCGAGCAACTCAAGCGTAGACTCGAAACAAGCAAAGCATGTAAGAAAGCAAACGCGTCCACGGTTCGTAGCACGCAGGTAGAAGCATACCATGGTGCACGCAGCTGTCCACTTCCCACCACTGCAGAAACGCGGTGAGACTCGCGGCGGCATCGTCTGCCAACCGAGAATCGATAGCCTCCTCTTGCACAGTCTTTCCCCAGAGTCCTCGGGATGAAATGCTTCCTACACTTGATTCACCTCGGACCGAGGATTTGAGGCAGCATACCGTTTTCTGACGCTTCGTACCTCATATCTGAAGACCAGTATTCCGCTGCTCGTGGATGTGTCCGTCCAAAGTCCATTCATACAGCTCAGTGCCAATTAATGACTTTTTCCCGAGGAGGTATTCCTTTAATATCGCCTGTGAATCGATGCGATTATGGCATACCAAGATTACGGCTATCAGCGCCGACGCGGTATTAACTGTTGCCTGGATACATTCAAGCAGAGGTCACATAGACGAGGACCCCGACAAAAAGAGCCACACTTAGGGTACTGAAGAAAAGGTACGGACACATAGCTCAGGATCATCCATGCGCCAACATAAAATCACCGTGCTTACGAGCAAACGCAGACACCAGAGAAAAAACAGATGAACAAATCAAAGTAAAAGCTAGTGCCTTTTACTGTGTAGAATCTCGATTTCTGCGTCTTGCAAAGGCTTGCTCATGAAGTAATTTTCAGAAATGGCGGATGTATCCGTCGTATACGAGCGCACTGCTCAAAAGCGTCAGACATCACAACTTCAATATGTAACAGATAAATTGGTATTCGCGTAATAAAATCTGCAGGGGTCTGGGCTAAAATGCAGAAGAGCGCAAAAAGCTGGTTGTTAGTCGCCTCCGTCGTCCTTTCCTCTGCGTTGTTGCTGGTGTTGTTATGTCGCTAACGTCGCTCTGATGGGAGCAACGTCACGACATCCCTCTCGATACTCGGGCTTTTCATAATTGAAATGTATTTTAAATTATTATTTGAATGTATTCAATGTCACTTCGCACCACAAACGATGTCTTCCTTGCAGCAGTACTTGTTTGCACAAGAACGCTCAGCACAAACAAAGAAAAGGATTAGATATCGCTTCACCAAACTCTGTCACCTATTGTCTGCGTGCGGCAAGCAGAAACGTAAACAGGGGCTTTGTGCTCGGCGCCGCCGCATTTCCATCACTGGCGCATCGGTCAATAGTGTCTCATGCGGATCTTCTGTGGAACCACCTATTGTAATCTAAAAGCAACCCCGAACGCAGATAAGACCATGCAAAGCGGGACAGGTCCCTCGACGGCGCCACAGTCGGGTTTAATTAAGTAGAAATCGGAAGCAAGTCAGTCGTCGTGATGTGCTTGGGTTCTCTGGAATGTAATACACTTATTGACGGAAAGGGCCATTCCATTTCCTAACGCCGACATTATGTAGAGCGACTGTAACGAGCTTGTAGCGTTATCGCTTGCGGCTTCACTTTAATTTGAAATTCATAAAAATTAAATGCCACGCAAAATTCATACATAGCCAGACAGAGTGGGGTAGCAAAATAAATAATAAAAATTGGCAAATAGTACCGCTCGTATACGTAGTTACTTTTTGCTTCTTTTCAAGCGCACGAATTATTCGCCGATAGACGTGGATGGTGACACATACTTAGCAGCGTTATCCTTTGTATATCTCAGTTCTCTTTCAGCACCTGCGAACATCGTGTGGGATCATATTCTACGAGGAGTACGTGAACTACACCACGCTGTTTGGGACCCAAAAATGAAAAAAAAAAGAAAAAGAGCATTAGCAGACTTTACGGTGCAGCGATACGGAGGCACCCATGGTATCTGCAGGGATGCGAGAAAGACCAGAAGGCGGCATGTGCCCACTAAAAAATTATCTCGACGTCATAAAGCGAAGCCACATCACGCGCGGTAACATTCCAGATACCTGGCTAGAGAGAGAGCTAGCACAGGCCCATTACTGCTGCAGCTTGGCACATGAGTTTGGAACTCACTGGTTTTAACTCCCTCTCACCCCTCCGCTTCGGCATTTTATTCTCTACCAGGATTCCATCTCGAAATCACTATCAACACCACACGGTGTTGCACCGTGCAAGAGGGGGATCACTCAAAGCGCGACGTGCCTTCTGTGCACCCATTGTAACAGCTATAAAACTGCGTCGAACTGTCTCGCTGCCGATTCTGTACATCCACTGTTCCCTACCTTTTGTTGACCACAGGCGAGATTTTTTACGACCCAGCCCGAAATAATCTGAAGAAAAATGAAAAAAATAAAAATAAAAAAAGGCGAAAAAGGCCTACCGAGGCCTCTCTCAGGTAGAGAGAGCCATACCGTATATGGCGCCCCCCAGTGGCGTGCTCGCCAGCCATAATTCGGTTCGTCTGCCACCGCCTAATTAACCCCTTCTGGGGTGGGCCACCACCAGCCCGCTGTCCAGTGGAACATTAGCGAAAATAAGGGCGACAAATCAACAGAATCGATAAACGAGACACGTCCTCTCGGAAATGACAGTCATAAATCCGTCAAAGCGTGAGCGTGCCCGACCCCTATCAAGCGATGCCTGCTCGAGATAGTACGCTTCGAGTCCGAGCGAAAGTAGAGGGGGAAAAAAAAAAAGAAAGACAGTAGATTTATGCCCTCTCGTCGCAGGCGATACTACGTGCATTTTAGGCTTTGTTTCTGGGACGGAAACGAGCTCACGTGTCCGCGACGCTTTCCTGGTCACCACTGGCGGCAGGCTGCGCTGAACCGCTACCTGAAAACGAAAATTAAATGAAAAGAATTTAAAAAGAAAAAAAAAAGAGGCAACAGTCAACTGGCGACGTTTCGCTCTTCTGCAGAAACAACGCGAAGTGCAAATACTGCTCTGTTTTAGTACACTGGTAATTTTGGCATACATGTGTATGTATGTCTACGTATCAACGGAACTTTGCATGGTCAACGACCTACGCCGTTTAGCTGTTGTTGAAAGTGTTGTTGTTGTTGTTAAGTTGTATTGTCAAGTTCTATAACCTTTTAAAACAAATGCTTAACCTATTTTTTTTTCTCTTTATTTTTATTTCTTGTCATATTCAGCAAGCGTAAAGTAGACTTACTACAATATGCGCTCCATACGGCAGCTTCTATATATGCGAGCTATTTATTTAGGAACATGGACAGCGAATAGTTGACACGACGCCAATCGGTCACATACGCTGCACACATTCACGAGAGATAGCACTAATTCTAGTTATGTCTCATAGTTGGTCTCATAGTTGGTCTCATAGTAGCTCTATTTCAAATGCCACATTGTTGCTTGGCTGGCTTGCCGCATTATGGCTAGGAGATCTGCTGAGCTCTTCTCAGCAAGTTTAGTAACGCCTATACTTTCATCCAGTTACTACGTTAACAAGTTTTAATTTCTTGAGCACTGTGCGCGACTTGAAATTTAACATCGGCCCATCGACAAACAGAGAAGAAACCTAATATAAAGTGCGATAGCAAAACGTATGCTGCGGGGGAAAATCGACATAGAAAAGAATGAAAGTTTGCTGTGGGTATAACTCTGGAATTGTTGGGGAGGTAAAACAGGAAGGCCTTTTCAGGTAGGCATGGAAGTAATTAGAGCGCTGTCAGCGATCGTAAACCTCAAGAGATGATTGATTGCAAGTGCAGGCGTCTAAATAATGCATGACTCGGTTCCCTTTAACGTGCTTTCTCGCAGTGACTCATCTCGATGGCACATTATTGCTGCTTATCTGTGGCACAATGCATGTAGTGCCATGACATGCTAAGTCTTCCTCCCCATATGGTAGGTGGTACCTTCTTCTACCTCTGCCACATTCTCGGATAACTATTATAAAATTTCAGCTGCTAGAAATTAACGTCTTCCATTACACTGTGAAATTTGATAATTCAGCTTACTTGCTTTTTATACCACTATCGACATCACATAGCGCATTTGAGCCAGTGCACCCAAAGTAATTCCGTAGTGCTACTAAAATCGGTGAAATCAGCAAGGCGAGTGGACTAATTAACTCCACCCACTGCGTTTCCGCAGCAGCATTTTTGCGATGTTGGGGCAGTAGGAACGCATATCCTATAACCGCCTATATATATTTAAACTCGCTAATTAGCAGGTTATTGCAGCTTTTTGGGAAAATTGAGTTTAATGATGCCTACCATCCGCCTTCTCTGAAACACAAATCAGGTACATGGTGCGACTTAGTGCGCACTTTCAGCACACCTGACATATGAAGAACCGGAGCAAGAACTGGAAGGGGCTAAAAAAGAAATTGTTTGTTTGACACTGCGATTTCCTTCACACAGTTATCAACCTGATTACATGCCTGTTCACGTAGACCGGTGATTCCCCTTTTTTGCGCCCTCTGTCGACAGTTTTTGTTAGTTTGTTTATCTTTTATCTCCTTTACTTATCACTTTTAGCTCCCCGATTTTGATGATGATGATGGTTCGAATTTTTATGGCGCATCGGCTACAGCTTCCTGATTTTGAGACGCACGTGCAGTTTTCCCGATTTTTTTCAAGAGGAGAAGCTTTCAATACAGGGGGCGGTTAAGAATCTGTATTTATATTCTCCCCGAAAAGCTCGAATTAAAAAGGTAACGATTTTTCGTTAATTAGCGCGAACGTACGTATTGTTTCCTATAGTTAGACCGTTAGGTGGCCTACAAAACTCCCGGCGGTTACTGAATGGCACACGTCCCAATGGCGTTATCGTTCTCTCGGTCTCTCTTTCTCACAATTTCTCTGTCTCTTAATGACGCTTACTACATTATTTGAACAGTTAGTGAGCAAATAAAGAACGACGGAGAGTTTATCGTTTGTAGCGTCCGCACTGCACTTATGTTCAATTGCAACTAATGTTCACCGATATATGACCTTCTGTTGCTGAGCTGACGGCAGTAGGTCACACGGGTCATGGAGTCGCAACAGCTGTCCATCACTTTCGCATGAATAGTTTCCACAGTGAGCGTAGACCTCGGTCTGTTGTTCGCAATTATTGACAGGACCGAAATGTGTGTTTGTGTGCCACAGGTAATGATCCTTCTGGAAATGCACAGATATCACGCGATGAAACGTTGCGGGGGAAACATGTTGCCCCTTTGTGTGTGGCTTCGGCCGGATGCTTGCAGGAGGGAAGGTCTCGGGAAGGCGCATCAGGGCTATGGGCATTAGGAAACGTGCCGAAACCAAAAATAACAACTTGGGACATGATCGACCCGATGGGGCCCACGTTCTGAGAAGTTTCAAACATTAGTTGGTTAATTACTTCAAAAATTACGTTATCAAAAATACCACACTCGTGCGTCCTGCGAGTCTATAGCCAATTTTTCTCGTAGTTTATGCTGCCTTGTTTTTGCTATACGCGAAGAAGCGAGCTCGAGCCGAAAGGAGAGTGTCATGCGCCTTACTCTCGTCTGCAGGGTAACCGCTGCACGCTGTCAGCGCGAGAACTTCGACGCGATGGACACGATAACTCTGGATGATACCAGGTGCGATAAATGGTACGGACGACAAGAATGATGATGATGATGATGATAAGTTGATGTTTAATGGTGCGAAAGGCAACTAAAGCCACGAAACAACAAGAATGAAAGAAGGCAGTACCGCTCTTAAAAAAGAAAAAAGAAAGGGCACAGTTCACGCACAACTCAACATTTCGACCACAGGAATCACAGATTTCAAAATCTCAGTGGTACTGGGTGGCACAAAAGAAAATGTTGTGTAGGGGGTAGTTCAGCAATGCCTACCCGGTTGTGCTGGCTATGCTGTTGCAGAGTGTAATTCTGTACGAAATAGGGTCTGTTTTTGAAAGTTTAGTCTGATTGGACCCGAACAGTCCACCCCAAATGAGGCTCGAACCCATTCGGGTTATAAACACGATATCTCTTTGAATTCCCATTCATAATTCTCTATGGAGAGGCCTTGACATATGCCAAATTTGTGCCAAATTGTGCCAAATAATTATGCTGTCAGTGTTGCTAAAAAGGTAAGACAAATAAAATATAAGTATGACTGCCGATCAATTCAATAAACCATGCAAAATATGTTTTCAGTCTGCTGTGTGCCTAATACGCACTTCAACATGTCAATTAAATATTCTATTCAACCATCAACGAAGTAGCAGTTAGTTGTAAAAAAAATCCCATTAATGTATGTCATTGCAGCCCATGCGTTGCCTGCAGCGGCGTAAGTAGGATTCTAATAAAGTTATTGTTCTTAAACACATGGGACCTTCATAACCAGTACCCAAGGAGGTTGCCGCCAGCAGGCCCTCCTGATTACGCTCTGGGTAGCGTTTTTTAAGACCTCTGAAGGGATTGATTGATTGATTGTGAGAGAAAAAAAATGGAGAGAACCTCTGAAGGGATGCTGTGACAGATATCTGCGATCATTCGCTTTAACGCATCTGGAGTTGTTGTTCGCGCCTGATACACCTGGTCCTTAACATAACCCCACAAAAAGAAGTCAAGTGGTGTGAGACCAGGCGATCGAGCAGTCCGCATCTCCGCGGTCAGTCCAGTGCATTGGGAACCGGCGATTCAACCACTCTTGTGCTGGCCTCGATGCGTGAGGAGGTGCACCACCGTGCTGAAACCAAATCTTAGCACATCGAGAAAGCGGTACCTCGGTTTACAGACAATCCAGTGGACCTTGTAGGATCTCATTCACGTATTAACTGGAGTTGAATGTACTATCATAGAAAACTGGTCCGACGACACTTCCGTCTTGTATTCCGCGCCATACGTTAAA
Organism: Ornithodoros moubata; assembly: GCA_029532675.1. NCBI lineage: Eukaryota > Metazoa > Arthropoda > Arachnida > Ixodida > Argasidae > Ornithodoros > Ornithodoros moubata. The sequence continues at coordinate 10,762 of JARGYV010478498.1, read as the reverse complement.
CGACCATTGGTACCGGTGCATGGCGCTCATTACCCAGTGTGGTTTCTCGTGTACGGCTGAAATTTGTCTCGTCTGTCCACAGAATGTTTTCTGTAGAGCGCGGATCTTCCTCAAAGCAGTTCAAAATTCAGTTGCAGAATTGAAGTCGAGTTTCAAAGTCCTACCCCATAAGCGCCTGATGAAGCTGCACGGGGTAGGGATGGAGTCTATTCCTCCCCAAAATGGTGCTAACTGTAGATTTTCAGATGCCCGAGTCAGCACTAATTATACGCACGCTATCATGGGGATCATAATTTGTTTTGTCATTCTTCTGCTGTTTATCGCACTTGGTATCACCACGGAATACCGTGTCCATCTGTGCCATCGTGACGGAGTTTCCGCGCTGACGGCATGCAGCGGTTGCCCTGCAGACGAGAGTAAGGCGCACTTCTTTCGACTCGCGCGCTCTTCTTGGCTACAGACTCGGAAGACACGCGAGTGTGGTAGCTTTGACCATGTTATGCGAATCCCTAGAAGTCTGCTAATGGTACTCCACCAATATTTTCATTAACAAAAAAGTTAATTAACGTTAAAGTTAAGTTTTACACTAATTAGCCAATTTCTATTTCAAATTGCTCAGAACGTGGGTCCTATCAGGACGATCATTCACCGAGTTGTTATTTTTGGTTTCGGCACGTTCCCGAATTTAAAAGCCCTGTTGCACCTTATGGTGCGCACCCTCTGAAGTGCATGATTGACTGATCCTAATAAAACAGTTTTGTTTCCCTAGGTCCGCCCGTGGTCCGCCACGACGCCTATGACCATCGGGTGATTGTCATCAGGGAAGGAGAGACGGCGCAGCTCCAGTGTCCCGTGGATCACAGCTTCGAGCGCAACTACTTCGACTGGTACAAAGACTCCGAACCCCTGAACACCGATTACGGTCGTTTAAGTATCTCCGACAGCACTGGCAGCTTACGCATCACGGAAGCTTCAGTGCACGATTCCGGCCATTATACTTGCAAAGCGATCAACGGTTTTGGGAGCGTCGATGTGAACGTCACGCTCATTGTCCGAGGTAAGGCAAACCCTACAAGCGACAGTTCTTTCTGTGCCCGAAAAACAATTCCTCTATGCAATTGGATTCTTATGCGAACCACGCTACTTATGGCCAAAGAAACATTTTAGTCCTTCATATCTTCGTCACATAGATTTCGATTCCGGACCTCCGCATCTCTTACAGAATGTCGAATTAACCCTTCTCCGTTATGCGTGTATAAAGTGAACTGATGGCAAAAGGAAGGTTGGAGAACCATAGATGCAAATGGAACAACACGCTATATCTCATGTTATTAGATAGCACATAAATGCTCCGGGTACCTAAAGAATCCTGCGTATTGACTAAACTGCCCATTATTCCAAATAGCGTTGCCGAGATGGAGACTCCATTTCTCGCTGTGGTCTACATCTGGAAAGAAACATGATTTGAAAGAAACCCATTCCGATCGGCAGTAAAGTGAGGCCCCCTTGGAAGACACAGAGCCAGACTCGAATTATGGCTGTGCAGTTCACGCACTCTGTTTATCGCCACAGGGAGCTTTAGCCTGCTCTGCATGTAGGCCTTCTTCGAGCGGCAGCACCTTTTGCAGTCTCCGTTCATAGGATTCGCGATCGTTAGTCAGAATGGGATGTCGTTGGGACCCGCATGGCCCCGAATGCTCTGTCCCCATTAACAGGAGCATAAGCGCAAATGTCGGAAGGCAGGCGGCACCAAAACTGGAGCGCCAATCCCCAGCAGGGATCAATGGGGTAGACACGTCACACTGATATGTGGCAGTGGGCCCTTGAGATGTTCCTCCTCTGCTCTACTCTGTAGAACTGTATGGACCAGATACATTTGCACGGTGCACTCCTTTTTGAAATATCCTTGCTTCGTGTATTTGTTTCCCAACACCTAGTTAAGAAACAAGAAGAAGGTCTCGTGCTGCGTCATTCAGACTTCAGACCGCGTGGCTAACTAAAAAACAGTGTCGAAATTAACAGCCCATTAACCATGCGGCTGTTGCAGTAACTATATAGAGCTACGTTACTGTTTACACACACACATCAGCAAAGCGTACGGGCAAGCAGATATGTTAACAGTTTGCTTTGTTCTCGTATTTTGAGGTCACATTCTAGCCCTTCCGCCGTTCCTTCTTTTCTTTTTTTTTTTTTTTGTGTGTGTGTGTGTGTGTGTGAAAAACAAAAGTGCCGGAGTGTTCCACCGGCGGGTTGCACAAGTTATCGCGCCATAAGTTACGTATCAAGCTACACCCACAATCATTATCGCTCAGAGAATCTGCCGGCGTTTTCTGCTGCTGTGAGCCATCGACTGCTGTTGATCCCGAGGTTAACGTGGACAAGAAACCCTGTCTGACATAGCATGTAGGAGGTATCGCTCTTTTAGCAGACACTTGGGCCTTCCAGCACATCGGGGAAGAAAACCGTTAGGGGCACCGCATTGAGGACACCTGAAAATGTTTCGGTTTACTCTACTACCGGTCCGTTGACATTTTTGCTCTTGAAGGTTTTGAAGGCATCCGAAAGCAAGTATTTTCTTTCATTTCAGGCACGCAGCCCCTCGAATCCAGCCGCGACAACCACCATCCTGGATCGGTGGACCGTGGACATTCAAGTAAGTACAGCTTGCTCGAATCAGTACGGCATCAACTGATTCTGAAGTGTAACTGACGTACTAATTGCCCGACTAACATTGACATACTCACGCCACTAACCACTGATCAGGACATATGGCGCTTAACTAACGGAATATCGAGATCATCGGACGAGCGACATACCGTGATTCCAAATATCCCGCTGCTTACAGTGCGACGATTTGTATTACAAATATTAAACAGGCAATCAAAAATGCGCTCTTACACGAGACGGTATCGCTCCGCAATTTGCAGAGAAGCCCTCGTTTGTTCACCTGACCAAGCTGCACCACCCGGTCATCCAGCGGCCCGTGGGCAGTTCGGTCAAGTTCAAGTGTGAGGCATCTGGGGCTCCGGAGCCAACCGTCTACTGGTTGAGAAACCGGGAGGCGCTCAACCGAGCTCACATCAGTCGCGAGTCCAAGCAAAGCAAATGGAGTCTCCATCTCCAGAACCTACGCGTCCAGGACACCGCCACGTACACCTGTGTCGTCACCAACGAACACGGCTCCATTAACGCCTCCTTCCCTCTCGAAGTCATAGGTCAGTTTTGTACACAGGTTATCTTAACTTCCCTTGTAGCTAACAACGTGCTTACCACAGTGCATGGGCATGCAAGCCAAGTAAAAACCTTCACCAGATATACTCCTTGGTCACCCATGGGAAGGGTGCAGCTTTTTACCAAACCGGTGATGAGGAATGGGTATCGTCAGGCAGGGTCGTATTAGAAGATCTGTACCGACAAGATATGTAACAACTTTCTAAGTTTCGAAATACGAAATTCTATCATCCCTTTTAGTTCTCGCCGTGTTGTGCTGTGTGATTCCGTATGTTTCGGATTTCGTCATTACAGTTGTCTCGCGACGTAAACGACGGATTATTATTATTAGATTTCGTCATTTCGACACTTTTCAATGAGGCCGCTTGTATTACCATTTGTTGGTGGATGGTTGCCGAAAAAATGAAATAAATAACAAAGTAATCAGATTATGTGGTGTAGGAAACCTGCTTTGGGAGAGGGCTGGCATGTGGTCTTGCATGTATCATTTTCTGTGCAAGAATTTACAGCTTTACAAGTTATGTGCTGCCTGCATTACAGGGAGCCGAACAGTGGTGCTGAAATGCCGTGTCAAGCTTAGATTTGTTTGTTATGCTGCGAACGAAACCTCCATTGCACTATTCGTGCATTTTATACTTAAGAATGAAAAGAAATGTGATGTCCTTTTTATGTTTCATGTATATAGAGATATATAAATGTGATATTAGCGATACTATTTCGATTCCTGTTCTAAATGTTAATGTGGATGCGCATGAAGATCTTATTGGGATAGCTAGTGGATAGTTGATGCGATGCAAGGTTCCTAAGGCGTAGTTTAGTTCACATTGCACCGAATTGCAAATGTCGTTCAAAACTTTTGGCAATATCCATCTGTATGGTTGGTACTTGGTTTGGAGTTGCATTTTGCATCTCTACTTTGTGCTTATAACTATATTCTACAGGAGTTATGGTTAGCTGTGACTAAAACTACTTCAAAAGTGCTTAGTGGCCATCACCGCACCATAACTACTCTAACATGGCAGTCGCTATCTACTCCCATCCCCCGCACGTCTAGGAGACCACAATGATCACTGACATCAAATCCACGCCACTCCCAACAGTCTGCTTCCGCTTCGTCGCAAAGTAGGGATGGAAACGTCCGCTCCATCCGACAGCTTCGTACTGTTTTTTTTTTTTTATTATCCTGCAGAAACGATGGGTGGAGCGGTGGAACCGCTGGGTGACAGTGGTATGAATTAAGTAAGAACCCGCAGCGGACGGAGTATATAGCCTCCTACCCTCATAGAGGTCGCTTACACTTGTGCATCGTAATGACACAACGGACCCCACTTTTTCTATTCTTCTTTTTTTTTTTCTTTTTTTTTTTTTCTGAGGTCAGTCGTCCGAGCACTCCCACGAAATGGATTAGAGCATCTACTCTAGAGCACTACTCTGTGTGTGACGCAGGAGTATTTGTATCCCGCCATCAGTGTAGAGGATTTTTCAAAACTTTAACGTTTCACCGTCTTCATTGGGTGGTATCATTCCTTACTGCGCTCACTGTATTTTGTTTTTTCACGCAAGTGGTCCTAACATTTCAGGTCGTGCTCGTGGAAAGCCAGAGCACATGACTCTTCATCCAGAGAATGCTACTGTCATTGCTGGAGAAGCAGTAGCCTTCCAGTGTATTGTCCGGAGCGAGGCAAAGCCAACTATTAAGGTGAGAATCGTGCAGAACGCCATGTCCTGCTCCCCTTGTTGTTCTTAATATAGTGCATGAAGTAAGGTGTACGCTTTGACATTGAGGCATAATGCCGTGACGAAAAAAAAAAAAAAAAGAAAAGAAAAGCATGTCCAGCGGCTTCGAGCGAGTGTATTGAAAACTATACGACTGCATCAAGGGATTAACGTTTCAAACGAAGGCTTTGTAACGGATGCTACGGCCATTCTCTGATTGTTTTTATTTGTGGTGAAGATCGTTTGGTTTGGTATTAAACAAAGAAAAAAAGAAGAGGAGAGTGTGCTCAAGATTCATCATAGCTGGAAAGTCAAAGGCTTTGTTGCATTGGTATGCGCATTTATGTATTTATTATCTCCGTGTAATTTCGGCCTCCGTAATATGGGCTACAGCTGAGTATAGTTTGCGATAAATCTGTTCCGCCGACGAATCTGCCACTGTTGTTAGCGTAAATGTCATTCCGGACCTTTTCTTTTCTGTAATATTCTGGTTTCCTTTTTGCCTTCATCTTTTTAATGATTACATCTCCGCAGGTGGCACTTCTCGTTTGAAATTCTGCAGCAGTGACGCAGAATCCGTAAATAGAATCCGTAAAAAAATGCGTTTTTAAACCAAAGTATGTGAAGGACATTGAGCGTCAGGTGCACGATGTCGGTCCCTTCGGTTTGTTCATACTTCAAACCCCGTCTTTCAGACGCAGCAGAATACAAAAAGAGTCTGTGCTATAAACGTTTTACTTCCTCCAGATGCTGTGATTTAGGGCGTGCCGAGGCACTGAGGCGATTATAATAAAGAACTGTGGAGCAGTTGAGCCATATTTTAGAAGCAGTAATAAGACTTTAGCGACACTGAGATTGCGAAAGAGGCCACTTTTCTTCCCTCTTTTTATTTTATGAAATTAAGCTACATCATTTTTGGGACGAGATGGGGGGCAGGGAAGCAGAACGCTTACGGAAATGTCCGTACATAACCTCTCTGTCATCAGCCGATAAGCATAGAGTCGGGAGAGATGGCGGACCACGAAATATCGGCGAAGGAAATCGTCTCATAGCACGCTGACTTAAGTATGATTGGATTCCTCTTCGGGGTGCCAGATTTTTGCGCCCGCCTGTTATTTATTGGCGGAACAAGCCCGAGATTCCTGGCCGCACATTCGATGCTCCGTTTCTCTGGACCCCCCATTACTGGGAACGACTCGGTGGATGTGGGCTACCCTGGTCGACAGGAAGGCATTTGGAAAGAAGAAAGCCCTTTATTAGGAACCTCCCGATTCGCGTTTTACATTCGGTAGAAGCACGGTTCGTCTTCTTCCTGGAGCACGAGGTGGTGTCGTTATCTTACCTCGAGATCGTAATGTGGCCTGATGAAGGGTTGAATACGCTGCATTATAAAATATCTGGGATATTGGAGACCGCTGTAATACACGATACAGGGAACGACATAGCAGAATCGAAAATGAAGACGCTTGGTGTCCACGGCTAAAACCGTCTAATCTGTTAATTTCGTCATTTCATTACGGGGGCAGCAAGGTTTATAACTGGTAGCATTGTACTTACGCATACGCGATCCTAGAACTCATCATGCTTCAGGGGTGGCTACTTTAGGTGGGGCCCGTGTACAAATATGGTGGCATAATGAATAGAGATGGAATGCTACAAACTGCTGAGCTAGCTCAGACTGAGCCATTACCACTTTTACCTGCCCCTTCGCCACACGCACACCTGACGAAAAAGTGGCCGTGACTCTCGTCCTGACATCACAGTGGTTCAAGGTGTAGCTCTGCACTCGATATGATATACATATATACATATACTGTGCGTCCTCAAAATTTTATTTCGCCTCACGGCATTCCTTCGGTCAAAGAGACCCTTTGGGAGAGGGGTCCTATTCCCGAAGGAATCCCAAGGAACGGCTGGTCTCACTATTAACTCTACGCATCAATCTCGGCGCAAAGGAATGTTATTGCGGAAGCACGAAACAACTACCCCAAATTGCTCCTGTATTGCGAAGTAACCTTCCCAATCGCTTCATTGAAACTACCTACATCGGAGCCGTGTGGCACACAAGTGATCGACAATAATGGTACCGTCGGGCAGCATGGCGCACAGATTTGTCCGGAACGCAAGATGAAGCAATCGGCGAGAAACGTATGAAACTCCAATGCTCCAGGGAAACATTCGCGAGAAACTCTGTGGGGAGGGAGAGGGGGGAAAAGAAGTTCCACTTTCCGCCCACCGTTATTTCGAAGTCGTTGTTTTGAGCATAACAGTCTATCTGCTTTACCTGGTCCTTTGTTTTGGGTGAAAATCTAGCGAGAGAAATATGTGCACTCTAGATGCGTCTCTAAATGCAGTGAAGGCCGGTGAGCGCATGCGCCGCTTTTTCTCGGCTAGTCGAGGAAAGATATCTATCGCGACATGTAAAAATGCACTCCTTTGCATGCAGGCATATATGGCAACACAGTGAGTTAGAGGGAGAGAGAGAATATAGAGAGGGATCGAAACAGAAGTTGTGTTTGTGCGAGCTGCCAGATTCAAGCGTTCTTATTCGCCCCAGGAGATGGAGGCCGTAGAAAACAGCCGTTTCTTTCCCCACGACTTGGCAGCATTTCGACGTGAATAAATAAAGTGTCAAGTGTTCGCTTAGCGGTCGCCGTGAATTATCTAGTAGGCTACAATGAGATGTCTCTGGACCGGCGTTTTCATGCATTATACAAGTGTCACAAGATACGGCAACGGGTCTAAAAAAAAAAGAAAGAGTTCTTCTTCGGCGACATGTCTGGAAATCGATCTCCTGACTCCGCAGAGTGCTCGGGGCATCGCGTAAGAACTGTCTCCTACGGCAGGTGGCTGGATATCGCAGATTCGTTGTATTAGTGCGGTGAGGCCTGCTTGATAGAGGTGTGCCGCATTGAAAACTGCTGACGACACGCAGGTATGCCCTGGTTAAAACGTAGGCACGAAATGAGAGATTAGGGAACAGAAGTCTAGTAACAGAAGAAGTATAGTTTTTACACATTGACGGCGCAGACCAATACATGTGAGCCATGCACGATGCTCTGGCACACACACACACATATCAGGAACAAAAGAATAAAAAAGAATCAGGAAGAACAAAAGTAACGCCTTAGAGGCAAGCGTGCGCGTCACAAACTGTTGGGGTACTTTCTGTCCTGTCACCTGATATGATGACATACTTTTCGAGATCGTTCATCGTTCCATGGAACAGACAGAACCGTGTGTGAACCCGTCGTATGTCACATACTAAAGCGACTTTAAACAAGCACTGAAAGTAAAGAAGATAAAAAAATAAATAAAGGTACAGAGCTGATTGTGTAACAACGGTGCATATCTACGGTGTATGGGCTTGTTTTACTGCAAGATACTAACCATGTGACAACTCTCGTTGTTTTTTTAAGTGGCTGAAACAAGTTCCGGAATCTGAGGCCCACTACCAGGAGCAGACGGTCATCCGACTTGGAGAAGAGATCTTTCGGATGCTTAGCTCAACGGAGACAGTGGCGCAATCGGAAGGCTTATACACCAATCGTCTGGTAATAACGAGGACGCGGGACTTCGACGCAGGTCGTTACGTTTGCTGGGCCGGCAACATTGAAGATTTCAACTATCTTAGCGCTCATCTGTCCATCATACCAAGTGAGTATATCATACGACCGCACTATTCATACGTGGCCTGTATGTCAGCATTGCTCACTAGAACAGCTGCAACACTTGTCTACAATTATGCAAAACTGAACAGACGACCTCTGTAACCCCTGCAGGCAAAAAAAAAACAAAAAAAAACAGGAATTATCAATAAAAGACAAGCTGACAAATGCATATTTTCTCGCTACAAAGCTCTAAACCACGTAATCCTAAAAACGAACCAAGGGAAATGCGCCGCAGTTTACTGAATCCCTGAGGTTATTGTTCCAGTACTATTCAGCTCTACAGGAATGTCACTACTTCGTAGGTAGCCGTCCTGCATTCATTCCTGCACGGTTATATCTGCAGCCTTTCTCAGCTGCTAACTGGCAGTCTTGGCGAGACTTTGCGCGGAACAGTCTATAAACGCTGAACGCTTTCTCAACACTGTCTATAACTCGTAGCATAACAGCTCCTTGTGTGAGAAGCTAAACACGAGCGTGAAACTGCAAAAAATAAAAATAAATAAATAAATAAAGAGAACAAGAAAAATGGGTGCTGTTGCCTTTCTGCGTGAATTTAGAAATAGCTGCGCCCTTTGAAACGTAGGGGGCTTTTTTCGCAGATAACGCCTGTGAAAGTCGCTACGCGCCGCCTTACGACTAGCGCAATTGGCCGAAAGAGCCAGAGAGAAGAGAGAAAGCCATTCGTTAGTCTAGCTTAAGGAAGAACTAGGGCGTTCTTCGAAGGCAACACTGCGAGAGGAAATGGCGTAGTTGGTCAGTCAAAGTATAGCAGCCTCTATTTATTCTCTTGCCGCACGCTAAGTTTACAAACTCCCGACTTATTTCAAGTCTGTAGTGCGAGAAAGGTCAGACGCAGCACTCTGTGGACGGCTTCATTTTATTATTCGGTATTTTTGATAGCTTGTTTCGCAACGCAAAGAACGCTAACGTAAGGACAGATCTGGACCAGGACTTACTACAAATCCAAGAAAAGGCTCTTATCCAGAGGCAGTGGTGCTTCGCAACAGCCTTTGGGGTAGATGGTAACGTGTGCCGTACATGGATGCAGTTTCCTTTAATTCGTAATACTCGATCATGGACAACAGTGCTAGCATAAGGGAGCCAGAAGATACTTTAGGCATGTACTCGATCAGCTCTGTCCAAAACACCCGGTAGGGGAATCGAGGGATAGAGCATTTGCCAGCACGCACAATAAATGCGGCGCAGAGTGATTGTATCCGTAGATGCGATGCAACCATATCCATCACCTTGTCAGGAATGCTGCTGTTCTCAGTGCATGGAGCGTTTCCATCCTTCAACGCGCACTTTCTTCCAGAGTCTTTCTGATTGTTACGGCATGGCAGAGCTGGGCGTTCATCATGCGAACGAATTAGTGAAGGGAACACATTTAGATTACAAGAAACAGAGCAGAACTTACTGCGCGAAAATGTGGACCAGGAGATGCTTTCTCGAGTACCCCTCCTTTGGACGTACTACACCAATGAAGGGCACTCACTACTCTGGAAGTAGGTTGATTACAACTGCTAATTAATCCCACAGATTTAACCACGAAGGAAACTACATTTGCCCTTCTCTGCCCCCCCCCTCCAAAGAAAAAAGACAGAAAAACTACGTCTGAAACTACTGCAAGTAGAAGCAACTGTTCCAGTGTATTTCATGAGATATGGTAGCTATATCACTTCAAGGGGTATATAATATTTTTTTTATATATAATATTCTGAGCAGAAGATGGTAATCAATCGACCAAAATGAAGCGCAGTAATTTTATCAATAGTGCTGCTAAGATAAATTTTGTCTTTACTGGGACGCGTGGAATTGTCGCGCACAGTGTAACAAATAATTCGTACTTGGACACGCAAACGAACTAGTATAGCTAGCACCAGTACTCGTAGCACCCAGTTGAAACTATCCGTCCTCCTATCGCGAAGGTGCACAGGAGCACTAGTGGTTCTGGTGGTGCGCTTTGCACCCAATGCCATTGATTCATCTAGACCAGGGGTGCACAACATACGGCTCGCGGTCCGCATGCGGCCCGCCGACACTTTTTGCGTGGCCCGCGAACCCGCCAGGAAAAGGGTGCCGGTGGTGATGCTGCCACCGCACACCAATGAGTAGCGACGCCCCTCGCGTCGCGCCGAGTGGCG
>JARGYV010472503.1:0-10924 GCA_029532675.1 Ornithodoros moubata | reverse complement strand
ACACACACACTTCTACCAACAAATCGCAGACAGGCATGCTCAACTATAGTATGTGGAAAAATATGCTGTGAGCCTCTCCGCCAACAAATGACCAATCCATCTCCTGTGGGGCGACGCCAAACTTGATGAAGCGGAGGTGCATTTTCACAAGGCAGGTCCTGTTCGGCCAAAAGACACACAGCCCTGTCGGGAGGAGGCTGCCGAAGAGGAGCAGTCTTGTGACTACCTGTCCACCATCTACTGAGTTAACATACAAAGTCTGCACCCCCCCTAGAAAAGTTCACTACTGGAATAACCACTCAAGATCTCAAGTTTGCCAGCAAAAAGGGAGAAACAAAGATTTGGTCAGATTCTGCGGCAAAAGAACAGTAGCTCCTGTGTTCTTGGTGAACGGTACGCTTCTGGTAGATCTGCCCCAGGATCGGGGGTGTGCTGCTCTTAACTACACACACTGGCCACCTGTGGTAACAGTATTTATATATGTATACAAACTGCACATAAAATCCCACTCAGTCTGTGCAAGGAGCCTCGGACGACCGCCTGCGTCACTGCGACTGCAGCAGCCTCTCCACCGCTGCATTGACGTCACCAAACGTGGCTATCAGAGCTGGAAAAGGAAACGCAGGGAGTCTGCAAAATGGGACTCTGCCAAGTTCTTCTTCGAAGCATTCCGAAACGAAAAGCGACAAAGTCAATACCTTGAATGTTTGCTTCCCTGTTGACAAAACCCATAGACACCAACTGCTCCAGCTGTGATCTATACCGTTCCTCCGGAGGTTGCTGAAAACAATCGTGAGCACATATGGTCAGTTTCGTGCTGGTTCTCAGCAGGTTCTGAGATGCAGACTGAAGCAAAGCGCTCAAGTTTCACTCTAGCCCTCCTAGCACTGTGACCTGTCCCGACTAAGCCCCTCGTAGACTGCCAAGTCCTACAGGTCGTGGAATGGCTTGCAGAACTCACATTTGCACCAGCCTGCCGGGCTGCCATGGAACTGATCACCTGTGCCATTAACTGGCTGAACGGGTCACTACTGTCCGTCGGGATTGGGTTGGCCCCCGTCACCGTGGTGGTGGGCCCTGTTGTTGGCGGTGCAGTTGTGGTAGTCGTAGTCCCTGAAACCAGCGTACCAGACAGAGTTTACAGTTTTACCGTGGCGAACACGTGCGTGGCATCCAACCTGTTGTTCCCCCAGTGCCGATGCCTGTCGACGGCGTCGGCGGGATCGTTCCCGGGAGTGTTCCCGCCGCTCCGAGCAGCCCCGGGGCAACCCTCTGGAGCTCGGCCATTCCTTGCTGAATTTGCATCACGGCCTGCATGGCCTGTGGGTTGGTGATGAGGCTACGGACCTCTGGGTTCTGCAGCTGCTGAATGAATTGAGGCATCATTTGCCGCATCTGCTCTTGCAGAGCAGGATTACCGGCAAACAGTGGATTCGCGGCCATCAGCTGCAAGGAAGTTGGGGCGGTCAGAATTGTAGAGATATGATGGGCAAAAAGGCCATGAGGAAGGTGGCAAACGAAAATGACTAAGAAGCTAAAGCAAAAACCTAGCCAGTTAACTTTCCGCTTCAACACACCAATTTCAAGACACACCTGGTTGGCAACTTCAGGGTTGCTGGCCATGGTTTGCAGCATGGACTGGACATAGGGTGCATTCATCATGTTCTGCATGAGAGCCGGATCACTGGACAACTGCTGCATGATACTCTGCATGCCGGGCGTGCCAAACATGCCTCCCCGACCCAGGCCGCCCAGCGGCGGAGGGGGAACCGAACCAGTTGGCCCTGTTCCTTGGGACGGCGTCTCGGTGCCCCCTTCGCTGCCCGCCCCTGAAGACGGAGCCCAAGGGTTGGGAAGTGGGTCCCTGTTTTCGGTTCCCCTGTTGGTCGCGCCAGGGCCGGATGACGGCTGGGTTCCTGTGAGGGGCCATCATGTCTCAGCACTAGAAGAGGACTAAGCCAGTGGCATACGTACCAGTGTTCCCGCTCAGGAGGGAGGCAAAAGGATTGCCACCAAATTGCTCCTGAGCAGCATTCATCATGGGCTCCTGGAGCTCTGTGTACATCCGCCTTAGAGCGTTGTAGCCACCCGGCACGCTCTGCAGTCCAATACAATCACAGTTTGCTACATTTACTGCCCACAACAAATAAAACCCATATCAATGGGAGCACAGTGAATTTTTTCACACCCACTAATTATTACTGGAGGCACACTTATGCCGGTTCTACAAGAGCTTACCAAAATACAAAGCACTTGTCATAATCGGCGCTTGTCTAATGCCTGACCTTCAAACAGCCAAACTGTTTTCAACACACACGTGTGTTCATTTTGTGTTATGAAGACAGCCACAGGCTTAACAACCAAGCTTTTCACACACCTCTAGGTTGCTAAGTGCCCGATCCTGAGTCCTCATGAGTTCCTGGAGCATTGCCGGGTTCCTCATCATCTCCATCGTCTGTCTCAGCAAGTCCGGGTTGTTAAGCATGTGGCTCAGCTCAGGGTTCCTCTAAAAGGGGGAGAAATTTAAAATGAACTCCTCAACTCTTCAACACATTATCACCTGGAAGATAATGAAGCTTCAATCCCAGGTTTTTACAGATAATGCACTGCACTGCATCCACACACTTAAAGGTTCACAACTAGAGCAGAATTACTGTAAGCACACTGAGTAAAATTAGTTTTCTTACTCGAATGCCTTCATGCGGACTGTCAGTTTAGCCACCTACAATTAACGCCTTGAGGGGTTTTAAAATCATTCAACTCCGCTAACCTTCACGTCTCTGAAATGCAGAAGCTGCCCGCGAGTTGCCGCAAGTAGCTTATGAGGCTCACTTTAGATGTTACTACACACTGCTGGGACCGGGCCTTTGTGACCCTTTTGTTGGGTAGCCAGGAGTGTGCAGTAACGTTTCTTCAATTGCAAAAAGGGGAACAAAAAGGAAGACCGCACAAGTGACGCACCTCCATTATCTGCTGCATCTGTGGATTAGCCACAATGATTTGGTGCATGGAATCCGGGTTGGACATCAGAGACTGGACAAAGGGGTTGTCCATCAGCTGCCTCAGAAGGTCTGGGTTGCTCATGAGCTGAAAATGGGTCATCAAACACATCATGCTATAAAGGTGTCGACAGACTTGAGAGTTCAATACCCTTCCTAAATTTTGAGGATGAAAACGGGGGGCCACACTTAAGAGGGCATACCACACCTCACACCTCAACAGCGCATGGATGTCAAATTCTTCAGCTGCAAGCAGAATCGTGTCCATACGTTCTGGTTTCTCAGGTCTTGTAGAGTTTTTAGGTGCTCTCGACATTCCATGCATGGCTTCAGAGATGTTTGTTAAATATTTTTCTTTTCTTTCTCGTTCTAGTAGTACAACGGAACCCACGCAATGGACACATCAGTGTGTTCGATCACAAGGTTACATTCAGGCATTCAACGTTTGGTATAGGCTGTATTGAAACTGAAAACCTCTCATGCATATTTCGGCCGCATAGTTCTTCCGACCATCTATTATATTAAGCGTTGATGAGAGGGAAAAAAAGAAAAAAGAAAGAAATAGCCGACGGCACCTTTTTTTTTACATTACTTGATCAAAATGACCACAAAGACTGTCAACATTCTCCATCCTTCTATGGACGACACGTCGGAATGAAACTTCCGTGTATTTTCTTTCCGCAGTTTGTCTCAAACCCAACGTAAACTTAAGCTATTATGTCTCTGCTCTGTATTTTCGCAGAAGAATCACATGTTTACCAATAGCCAGATTTTGTCAGTTTGTTTGCCATACAGACATCAGTGTGGTCAGCCCTTTGCTATATGCAAGCGATGATGCCTTATACTCTACGCTCATATTTTTTATGAGCACACATACATGTAACGCCAGAGGCACCGGCACCAGCCTCCTTGTGCTGCCCACCCTTGTAGCTACCGTGATGCGGCACCGAAAGGGGCTTGCGTCCCCTCAACCTTGACTTTGTCGCAAGCGATGACATAGCATTGACGATTTAGCAACTAACGTTAGCCTTCTAGGTCTGACACATCCCACAGTTTGCTGTACAAGTAACGACTTTACCCCAACAACACTTGCCGTCTTGCGTAAAACAAGTAGGACCAGCATGCTGGAACATTCAGGGCCTTGCCCTATGGCCTAATTCTTGGCACTCAGCCTGAAGACAAGCTGCCAATACTCCATTCAACAACATAGCCGGTTCAGACAACCTAGTGTGTCATACCAGCCCTTTTGTATTGCGAATAGCATCCTGATCCCCTTCTCTATGACTGCCTACTAATACGCTATTGACATTTCTTGGAGAGCCATCACACGCAGGGCTCTTCCTTTCCTCCTCTTCCAAGCTTAGTTTCATTTCGCAACTTAGCAGCATTGAGGAAGGTTCAAGGAGAGCTCAGGCTAGAGCACTGCATGGGCCTAGGCCCAGACTTGCATCTCCAAGTCTGCGTCGAGTGGGGCTGCGTATGATTTACACTGAAGTTAGAATGCAACTTTTCGGTTACCCAGTGGTAAAGATAGTGACACTGCATTAACATTACTGCATAAAGAAAATGACATTAGATCTTCATTCTTGCCCACCTAGTCTGTGACACGCAGATCCGGGTCTTTCCTTCCTTTTTTGTTTCTCTCTGTCTTTTTTTCATGAATATCAATTCATACCAATCAGAGGTTGTTGTGCATGTCCTCTATGTCGGGCATGTCATTCACATTACATGATAGGAAGGGCTTTCAGTGAAATAATGATGTACGCAGTAATTATTTAGTTCTACATTACATTACAAGTTACCACAAAAGATTATTTTTCTTTAATTACATCGGATGAATATGTCGCATGAATAATCAGCTGCAACAAATGAAAGAGCAATAAACAAAGTAAAAAATAGTGCGAAAAAAATCACAAAAATAAGGGACAAGAAAAGTGCAGGGCAGAATCCAACCCAGCACCACGAGTTCAGTAGTCAGAGACTACCATTTGACCACCTACACAAGGGGGTGTGGCCGCTTTAAAGCTGGCACACCGTTTGTGCACAGTGAGTACTATTTGCAAGGTCGGCTGTGAAAGACGTGGAGGCTTTGACTGTGGCGCCATCTACATTTAGAAAAATCTAAAATGGAGATGGAGCCAAGCTCTGTTCCCCTCTTAAAGGGGTTGTGACAGATCGTTCCAAGAAATATGTAATAAATGTATGAAATGAATCAGCTGGACCCTGCGAACTTCGCAAATAGCTCATGATTCAAAGTCCTGCTTATTTGCAGTGAAAAAGAATATTTTCCGATACCGAGACTGACAAGGTGATGATGTCACAACCGAGAGCGACATAGTGGACGTCCGGGTTGAATAGGAATGCCTTCAAACGCAGCGTCTCGACAACAACGCTAGTTTCACTGCAGCACGCTGCTATGCGCCACAAAAACCGAAATGACGAGGTGACGCTCGCGCATTCCTCTTTCACTCCCTTCGGAGTTTGATCACGTGCCTCCACTAGCCTTTCAACAGGCAGCGTGGTATGTCGTTATAGCATCTGTGTTGCCTGGTTCATTTTGAAGCGCCACTCAGCAACCAAAGAAATTGAAATTTGATATCTTTACAAATAAAGAGGTTTGGAAAGAGTGATTTTGCACACAACATTTGAACTAATGAACTGTCACAACCCCTTTAAAGTGGTGACGTCACGGCCCTTCTTTCCTGTAGAGTGAGGCGGGTGAGAAGGAGCCACAAGACGCCATACAGCATGCTCGATTTAATAAGAAACTACCATGCCAACCATTGTGAAACTTTGCAGGAATGGTTTATATCTTACACCTTTCAAAATTCAAGCAAAAGATCATCAAGGAAAGCTTGTTGTCTCGGGCCCTTTAAACTCGTGTAATGCTCTAATGCGGTGCTCAAACATGCATTCATTGAAAAAGGCAGCACTAACAGCACACAAATGCTTACGCAGTTTTATGGCAATGTATACCATGCAGAGACATGAAACCGCAGACCTGTCTCCTCTCTGCTGTCGTCACCCGTTACAACAACTTGAAATTACACAAATGAACAAAGAATGCAGCCACACGTACTGTCGTGGCTCAAATCTCACCTCCTGTTGCATGCGCTGCTGCATCTCGGTAAAGCTCTCGTTCCCAGCCCCGAACCCTAGCCCCGACAGTCCCGGGAATCCACCGGCAAAAGGGTTTGGAGGGATGCCGGACTGAGTCCCTGCCTAGAGCAAAATCAAATGGTTTACGTTGAGAAGCTAAGCAGAAGCACTTTGGTGCTACAAGACTAAACTTGGGACTAGAGCAAAGTACCTGGTTGGGAGCCTGTGGTGCACTGCCACTGCTCTCCTGCAAAATTAAGGCAAGCAAAGGTCACACGAGCAAGTCACATGGCACGCTGATTGACGACTGTCATGTACAAACCCTGTTTGTGGTCGACGACGAACGAACAACAAGGTGCACCGTGTGCCCATCGGTAATGTCTACAAAACAAACAAGAAAATTTAAGTAAAGATTAGTAAGCAGTTCTACGTCTGGTAGAGCTGGATCACATGAAACACGCGAGATGCAGTGCTGCAAACGCTCGGGTCTACTTAAAAGAAAATACCGATATGAAAATCATACCGCGAGTACAGGACATGTCCAACACCAGATCGAAGAGAACGGACAACACTTACTGTGTGTCTTGATGCTCTCGTGATCTTTCAAGATTTTGCCCGCGAAAATGAGGCACAGCTGCTCCTGGGGAACAGAGAACTCCTTTGCCACTTCCTCTTTCAACTGAAAGCAACAAAACCAGGTGACCCTTGTGTTTCTGCGAGGCTCGGTGGAACCTCAAGAGCAAGTAAACTGAGGGATGAGCCATGGAGTCCTACCCACAGGGAAGGAGGAAGTGACACAGCAGAAATGCTTCTTAGGACATTTCCTCGTAACTGTGAGAATACTCGTGCTTAACTAGTCCATAACACGTCCGAAGGCAGGACGCACGTGTTACATGCGTTGTAGGGAAACACACTGTATGGCAATAGGTGTCAAGATTGCAAGGCTATTGCATACTGATTAATGTCACTTCCGTGGGAACATGATACTGGCACCCGAGCACATTACATCACACAGAACTTTAGCGCGGTTTCGGAACTGTGGTTCTTGAACTAGCGTACAATTTCACCAGGTTCAATAACCTTGCGTTACAGAATGTTCTACAGTTCCAAAAAGCTCTGGAAGCATTCTGGTTGCGATAAAAGTTTTATAATTGAGAAACACGATTTATACGCCACCAAATACAACGTTGAATCGACAGAGGGGCTTTTTATCTTCTGCTAATTGGGATGGGAGTTGTTTCAGACAGCAATATGCAACTTTTACAGACGCCCGGCGGTTGGCTACACGTTTTCCGCATAGAGACGTGCCAACACTAGGCTAAAATGAGCTGTGCTCTCCCCAGAACGATATACACGTGAATGAACACTACACATACACGCTCCGATTCAATCGTCGTAGCCTTTAAAGGGGGCATCGTGTGTATAGGGCTTATTCTACTTCACACATCGCCTTCGACGAAGGGCCACCTCCTAGGCCTATCTCCACTTATCCTACTGTGACGTAGACGCGATCAAAACTCGCATATCGGGCTTCTAGGCCCGTTATACAAAACTTAGGGACAAACAATTGGCGGCCTGCTGACCTCTTTGATCGTTGACGAAGCATTCGTTGTCACAGTCTTCTTTTCCTTGGCTGTTTTCACCACCAATTCAATTTTCTTCGGCGATTCTTCATCAGCCATTATGACAGACGCAAGTCGAGCAATTGGACTTCCGGTCCCTCACTGCAGACCCTGCTGCCGACACCCGCTGGTGGTAATAACGTTCGTGTCTTACCAGAACTAAAATGAGTAGCGTAGAAAGCCGTTAAATATGTTGCATAACTACCTATTCGGCCTCTGCAATGCACTAACGACGAATCACTATGATGCACATCTGCGTATAACAGATGGCGCTTTATACAAAGCGGGTGACGTGCACTTCCTGCTTTGCGGAAAGACGATTAATGATTATAAAAAAAAAAAAAAAAAAACATTAGCAGGAAATTTAATTTGCTGTCGTGCTATAAAACTCGAGAGTTTTGATTAAATAGCCTGTTACCATCACATTGTACACCTTCACTGCAGTGTATATGCAGTAAATCGCACCCATTTCGCTAATACATGTGGCGCGTGATCGAAACATAAATCTTTGCACAGCACATGTACAGGTTTGGCACACAGACGTTTCTAAATGTTTCTCCCACAAGCTCACAACAATACGAACAACGCCGCGGCAATCAGAACAACAAGTCGCGTCGTCTGCATCTTCGTGCTTCCCATTGGGGTCCTGCGCCGTTACTTTGCGCAAGCGCAGAAGGGGCAGACCGCAGGCAGACCCCAAGCTCGTTCGTCCTTTAATTCGTTGAGAAAGAAACGTCGTCCTGTAAAGGCGTCATGCCATCGTCGGGAAAATCACGACGACACCGAAAATCTCGAGCAACGGTAACGTGCTTTTCTGCTCTGCCTTTTCACAAACATGGGTCACGCAATTGACCGTGAAAAGAGTCGTAGTGATTATGGTTGCTCTCCGCGCGCACAGCAAGAACTGGTCGATCGTTGCCGACGCGTCATTCTCGTTCTTACCCACTGCACGATGTTTTCAGTTGTTCAGAAAGGCCGTTTTATAAGGACTGCATTGCCACACACCGTAGGTTTAACAGCGCCGTGCCTTCGCGATGCTTTCCCGCATAACTTGCTTTCCGCGCAGTCATCCCAAACGTAAACAATGGGAGAAAGTAAAGCATTGGACGTCCATTCACGAAGCTGAAATTAATGGGAGGGCTGGATGGTATATTTCTTGCGAGAGATGTAGCATTGACGACCATACATATATGTATCTACACTTAGCTTACATGCTTTCTCTTTATTTTGGCTCGTCTGACTGTGTGTCAAAGGTGGCCACCTGCAACGTAAAAAATCGGATGAGGTGCTGACCCGTCCTTCTTTCCTTCTTCTTTAAATAAGCTATGGAAATTATATACTTTTAGAGCCGTTTCCTGTGTGGTTCGTCTACTGTCAGCACGAAAGCTTAGTATAAATAACGTGGAGGCATATTTATAATTACTGTGAATACATCGTACAGACAGTATGTTTATGCTGTGGCAGAGTTCCTGTACTTGCGACGGGCTATGTGTTCATTATGGCTAGATTCTGGAAATGCAGGCCACATCATGGCCTTATTTGTTTAACATCTCCTGACAAAGGTGAAAAGAGGAAAAAGAGAACAGGGAGCACGGACAGGCTAAGCAGACGACAGAAATGATGATGATTATTATTATCCGGGTTTTTGGAGTAATGTCGAGTATGGCCACTGCGTGCCGTCTTTCTTTTTTACTTTCATTTTTCGCCCTGCAAAGATGCCGTGTTATGCAGGACTCGAAACATGGTAAGACCAAAGGCGGGAACCATCACCACCAGCCCCAGAAGCTACACATTCCAGTGGAGGATACTCCACCGCTCCCAGCAGACGCCATGGACGTTACAACACCCCTGAGTTCCGTCGTGGAGCCCATGACCCTTGCCTATGATCCAGACGACCCGGACAATCCCGCATTCAACACATTCAATTATTGGAAGACACCATTTCCCAGCGTAGATCTCGACATCCTGATGGAGTGAAGTCCGCGTCGTCTGCTATCTCCATCCCGTCATCTGTCCAGATGATGTAGCAGTTTCCCATTTCTGTTTCAAGCAGAGCCGTGCAACTACAAGTATACGTCCCTGCACAGTACATTGTCTTCGGGCGTGAGACTTAGCTAGTCCATCGATTGCAGCTTTCACATGTCCTTTTTCTTTTAACTGTATTTGTTGAGTTTGTCTGCACCACGTAGCTTGAGATCGCTGAGCCATGTGACCTTTTTTGATGACACGCTTCTATCCAAAACACTGTGTAAAGTAACGCTGTTTCTTGTGTACTTGTTTGTGCTACGAAAGCGATGAGCGCTTTTCGCGTTATTTAATAAAATCATCTCGTTTCTGAAACTCACTGTTTCAATAGTTGTATAACTGCTGCATAACGTACTCCTGTATGTTCGCTCCTATCTCCATCATTTTTAGTCCAGCCAGACATTTCATTGCTTACAAAGCAAAGCCGCGCTCTGACGGGCCCTTCGTGAGTGACAAAAGTTAATTCTACTTCGTAAACAATGTGAAGGAGCCATGCAGAACGAAAGGAGGAAAGAATTCCTCGCGAGCGCACAAAACCAAGGACACAGAGAACGCGCTCGCGGCTTCGGACGGCGGCGCCAGGCTGCGAGCAGGGCAGCAAGAACGTCTCGGAGTAGCCTCGAGGTAAGGCAGTCGTGATGCTTTGCTTTCACTATGCAGCCCGGTAATCGCGTATACTGTCCCTAGTGGTTATCATTTCGGCCACGTTGTATCCCTTGCGATGCAGCGTCGAACAATTTTCGGACAGGCCGCGGAAGCAAAAATAGCCACGATCTTGATCCCCTCCGGGCAGTTTGCAATTATACGCCAGGCAGGTGCATCCGTTCCAAATTGAGTGCGAATTGCGTCCGTTTGTTCCATGTAAAACTTATTCGACCTCGTACTATATTTTTATTGTAACGAAGTGGCCCAGAAAGCACTGAGCTGCAAAAAATATTCCGAGTTTTTTGTATTATATATATATATATACATATATAAGCAAATAGAAAAATGAAGCGCGGACAGCAGTAGTGCGGGAATAATAGAAAAATATTTATTAGGGCTTGTCCTTTAGTCCTGACGAAGACGGTGCCGCCGTCGAAATGTCGACCGTTAATTTCCTCAGGCTACCCCTAATAAATATTTTTCTATTACTCCCGCACTACTGCTGTCCGCGCTTCATTTTTCTATTTGCTTATA
>JARGYV010456296.1:0-11945 GCA_029532675.1 Ornithodoros moubata | reverse complement strand
CCCTTATGTAATGCCCTCGGGCCTTTAAGGGTGTAAATAAATGAAATGAAAATGAAATGATGCCGCAGTTGAGAACGAGCACCACTGTGACTTTGTGAAGCTACGCGAGATGCTAGTGCGCACCAACATGGTGGACCTGCGGGAGCAGACGCACACGCAGCACTACGAGCTCTACCGTCGGATGCGCCTCGAGCAGATGGGCTTCTCTGATGTGGGTAGCGACAATCAGCCGCTCAGCTTCCAGGAGACCTACGAACAGAAGCGGCAGGAACATCTCAGCGTGAGTCACCATCAAAGTTGCTTTTAACATTTTGAATTAGTACATACCTAAATTGTGCGACCTCTTTTGCATAGAGCTTTGCACACGCTTTATCTGCATGTCGTTAAGAATTTTGTCAAAAATCTGCACGTGTTTGGCACATTGCTTAGCTTTGTCGGCTTGATAACATTTGCACACTTTAAACAATTTGAGACTATCAGAGGGGATGACCTGTTACCATCATTGTGCAGGAGTTGCAGCGGAAAGAAGAAGAAATGAGGCAAATGTTTGTAGTCCGTGTCAAGGACAAGGAGGCAGAACTGAAAGAAGCAGAAAAGGAGGTATGCCTTTTTTCTTGGTGTTACTGTTTTGTTCCTTTGTGTATTATAAGCTATTGTTTCTTCTGAAACAGCAACACTCAAAATAGAACAGAAGGGTCACATCCAACTGAATTAAACCCAAATATTTTAAGAATAAAATAAAATAAATCTGTGTGTGTCGTCTTTTACAGAGACGACTGAGCGTTCTCCCTGACGTGACATGTAGATGGAACGTGCATTGCACGTTTTCAGATAATCCAGCCGTGGAATTGCGGTCATAACCATTGGGTGCAGTACTGACTACATTTGATCTGAATGACATACCATGCTGTGCTTTCCACACTGCAGGTTTATTTTGTTCAGGGTTACTGACCTAAGAGATGTCTTTAAAATGTATTTCACCTTAAATTGCTCTCTGAAGTCTTTCCTATTTGACAAAAAAAAGCAATACTCTGGCAGGTCCGATCTGTAGACTAGTTGAATACACAGACTAGCCCGCCGACAGTATTATTTGGCTATTATGGTCAGAGTAAAAAGTTGAATCACAGCACATGTCATTCGACATGACTGTTTGAAAATTGCAATATTTTTATGTGTGTCAAACATAATTTATGCGGACAAATAAAGGTCTAATTAGTGGCCATGGCTCTTTCATATCCTGCATAGCTGCACGCAAAGTTTGACGCCCTCAAGAAACAACATACAGAGGAGAAGAGGAAGCTGGAGGAAGAACGCAAGCGTCTGGAAGACGACGTCAAGAGACTTGCTGAGCGCAGGGTGGCCGCCCAGCAACAGAGCCACACCCACTCTTCCCTCACCCTCACCCTGGGAAAGAGCAAAAAGAAATGACTGTTGGAACCTCTCCTACAATGCCTGCCAAACCTTTTCTACATGGCCTGTGGCCGACAGGACTTCTATTAAAAGAGGAGCAGTTTAAAAGTGTGCAACAATAAGAATGTAATAATATACGTGTTATAGTGTGTCCCACTCCACAATGAGAAATTATTTATTTTTTTTTGTGTATTAAATCAAACCATAGCCATCCTGAAAGACACAGAGAATGTTGAGACCTCCTACTGATGTGTTTTCATAGAAATCGTATTACTGGAGCTTGGAACTTTGGATTATTGTATGTTCTGCATGTAGGTGGAAATCGACGATGAAATATTGTATACAGTAGGGGGCTTGTGAAGTAGTATATGTGCAGAAAACAAAGCCTAAATTTCCCATCATTCTTACCTCATTGTTATTATTCCGAAAGTTATTTGTAACAACATACCTTGACGTCTAGGTAGCAGCTTGGGACACCTGGCACTGCTCAAGAGAAACTGCACCTGACCGTGTTTCAGTGGATGTGCTCATGTACTAGATGCCCTACCAATTCAAACTTGGTCACTGACACAATCTTAAGGAGTATGTGAAAGTAAAAATAGATTGAATGCCTTGTCAGTTTCTTTTTGGATGTAAAGGTTAGTTCTTCCTCGTGCTTAGAGATAACAAAAAAAGAGACGTCTTGTACTTTTGTTCCCGGAATGGATGAAGTTTGGATGAGTGATCCTGTAAGATAATCTGTATCAAGCTTGTCTTCTGGCTAAATAGATATTCCCAGTAAAACAAAATGTCACAAACTTTATGTCCTAGCACTGAAGAGACTTATAACCTCTGAAATTGCTGTGCATATATCAGGTGTAAATGCTTATAGTGTGCTATTCCATTTTCCTATATTTGTATTATTCAATCACTCTCAAAGTGTAGTTAACCTATGCCTCAAATTGCCCAAGTTCAAAAAGTTCTGATAAGGCATGAACTTCAGTCTGGGACTGAAAATTAATTTTGCCTCATGTTGTATTGTACGCTTGCGTTACTTCCTCCTATTACGAGAAATTGCACAAGTATTGTCACTAGTTTATGCATAAACTCTGTAACTTAGTAAAATGAGCACCTCTGTGTCATTGGAATTCATTTTCGTTCATGGAGCAGATCTTCCCAATTTCTAGTGCCGATTTCTGTAATTTGGCTCACTCTTTTTGTATTGATGCATGTATGTTTTTGGAGGCTAGTCAAGACTCTGTGCTATCAAATAAAAGAATTTAAAGTTAGCCCCGAAGTTTTTAAGCGTGAGGTTAAAGCTCTGTGATTGATTCCTGCTGTTGGCGTCTGCTACATTAGCAAGCGACAGTCTGGTCGGATTTGTATCATGTTTGTATCATGTCGGATTCATATCATGGATTCTCCGCGCCTCTCGGTTACCTGTTGATCATGCTCTTCTGCTGATGGCAGCTCACATTCAATACCTGATGCAGAGTCTTCTACAGACAGTGAATGTGAGCTAACATCTGCTGAAGAGCATTTGGACTCCATTGAAAGCAGTGCTTTTCATGCATATGTTGGAAATCTGCAAATTTTTTTTTGCAATTGTCGAAGTGTAACAAATGTCCAAACCTGCTGAAGGCTTCAGGTGTGGATGTCACATCTGGGAGTGTGTTGGCACTGATTGAGGGTGAATCTGCAGCCACAGATCCACCTCCCAATGCATATTTAAATCTTTGTGTTGAATTAGAAAGAGTAATCCTCTACATCAATACAATATGAAACAACGATTTCTAGACATTTTTGCAATTTTGTAGATAGCATATACTATATATAGGAGGCGCCTCCAAGCCGATTTTTCAATGGGAGTGAACGTGCGAGCTGCGTGCAACGAGTTGCGGGATCTTGCCCAGTTGCGTAAGCAAGCGAAATGGCCGCCTCCGCGTTACCTTGGCGACGCTTTCTTTGCGGTGAACCACAAGGAGATTTCCTACATGCTTCTACAAGATCAGCGCTGACAAGACAGTGCTGCTTACTGGCAAACGAGATTCCTTTTCTCGGGTGGTTTGTTAAACCTTTCTGCGTAACGGACGCTACACAGAATGCAACAGATTTCCGGCGTGATAACGTACCTTGTCGTACGATGTTAATCTAAACGCTTTTCTTCGTTACTGCTACCTCTCTTGGATGCAGTGGCTTGTGATGTAGGCTTCTGAGGCATTACTGCTGATTCGCTCGTTACAGATACATAGACGTATACCTAGAAATAGCCGTACCCGCAACACGCTGGAACGTTTTGGGCAAGACGTAATGGCGGTTTTGACATATGCGACCGCCAGAGGGGTTCCACGGCTTTCTGATCTTTGTGCCGCTTCCTGGTGACGTCCTTCCGGCCAATGCGCGCAAGACGCGATATTACATCGGCAAGTCAGCCAAGCAGCAGCCGGGAAGAGCAGCGTCTCCTGTCGCACGTGCCAATTTCAAAAGTTCAGTTTTTGTCAGCCAAAGCATGGCACATCACGACGACTGTCAACAGCAAATGGATGACTTTCTTGACTCCGTGGGGTACTGGAGGAAGCAAATTGCTGCGGACGGGTCTTGTCTCTTCCGCGCTGTCTCTGAGCATGCAAGTGGCGCATTTTACTTTCTGTTCGTGCACTGTATAGTTTTTCGAATTCTAAATACTGGTTGTTTGTATGACTTCAAACGATGATAAAGTTTTCGTTAGCTTTTCGAGTGGTGCTTAAGCGTTAGTAATAGAACGCAATATTTTTTATGTGAATGATGTTCACTTGCAGGTGTATCACACCCAGAGCAATCACGAAATAGTACGACTCACGTGTGTGTGTCACATAAGAGAAAATAGGCAGATTTACGAACCAGTGAGTAAAGGTGACCCGTAACACCATGGTGTAGCTCCTACATACTACGCATTTTGTTAATATGCAGTTCATCGACGGCAACTTCGAGCAGTACCTGGACGCGGCCAAAAATCCGAAGGTGAATCGCATGCAAGGTGTTGGGTTGTCACTTTTGTTTATCATTTTTTTTTTTCAGACCTGGGGGGGACATTTGGAGATGCATGCGATGGCAATCCTGTACAAGTGAGTGTATCAACTTTTAAATTGACAGTCCATGTTTTGAATTAAACCAGATATTTACCGTGTATGATGTGTACTCTCAAGCGAGATTAAGAAAAAGCACGTTGCGTAATAGGCATCGTGGTTTAGGAGCAAACGAGCTGCACTTGCGTTGGTAAGTGATGTAAACCATAGCCCTGCTTGACCACCTCCAAGTATTCTAAAAGAAAGTGATGACTCCTTACAAAGGACTGTGCATCATAGCTACGGTATGGCGAAACATATAGTACCACTATAGATCTTTTTGTGGATATTGTTGGCACTTATAATTAAGCTTTGTAACAATGAAGAAGAATCGAAAACACCTACATAAATAAAATAATTGTTGACGTGTGTTTACAAATATGTTACGTTGAGCACTGTCATAGAAGGGGATGTATGGTCCAACGTGAGAAATTTGTAGCAGGGACTTCCTAATTTTTGGCAAAGTTGGGAAGGAACCATACTTGGCAACCGAAAATGGACACAAGAACTATGTAAGTCAGTATATTGATGTCCATGGTTGACTTATGTGATGGAGCATTCTGCCTGAATGATTCTGCCATAGATAATGTTGTGCTACGTCCAGGGAAGCCACTACGACTGTGTCTACCCGAAACACACACTGTATAGTGCTGCTATCTGCCAGTGTAAGTGATTTTGCAGTGACAGATGTCAGCATCTCAAAATGAATATAATTTTTATACAATCTTGATAATGAATATGATGAATACAATTTCAGCAATTGTGTACGATGTCCTCTACAAAAACGTATTTGGATTGGGCAGTGATGTTGACACTGCAGTTCAGAAGATGCTCTATGACAAGACCTACTTCAAGCACAAGAAGAACATGACATTTGAGCAGTGGAAAGAAAGGTGCACCCCTTATTAGTGTATTTCTTGTTCACAAAAATTGTCAAGTCGGTGATGACTCTACTGCATTTCTGTACAACTTCCTCATGTCAGCACATATGCCACATTATTGTGACACATTCAGTTAGTAGAATTTTTTTTTTCTCTATTTCTACAAAAGATACTTTGATTGAAATTCATAGAATTTGTCAAATTTCTTTTAGTACACAACATGATAACTAGGAGGGAGGCTGCAGAAACAGGGTTAGCTCTGTAACCATTTGAGTGAAAAATGTTTTAACGTGCGAGAAACAATGCTTGCACTGAGCTGAAGACCTGTGTTCCTGACAGTGGCTATTTATTCTAGCGTTAGGTTTGGCACAGAAGTAAATGCGGTATCTGAAGAGGAGCAGGTGAGAACAAGTTGTTCGTACAAATGGGAGGGATGCAAATACGTCTCGGTTCTTTCTTTCAACAGGAGTCGAGCTCTGACATAATGGTGGCCCTGGCCAATCGCATTCCTCCATTCCCGTTCAAAGTGGCGAAGGCCTTGGATGCGACCATCTATCGAAACGTGGAGTTTGACATTTGGAATGAGGCAGAGAAAGGTGCTGTCATTGATAGTGTCCTTGTTTAGCGCCTCTCATGCCTTGTGATGCATTACAGAAAGGATTCGCAATGAACAGATGGTGATACCGGAGTTGGAGCCTGGTGTGAAGTGTTTGGTAAAGACCTCTTGTAACGTGGTGTCACTGTCAATAATATAACCAGGCTGAAATAACCAGGATGAGGGATTAAAGTGTTTGTTTAATAACTGTGTTAAACATTTGAGGTACGACTGGAACGAGAGAACGGTAGCGCCACCTTCCAGGGCCATGTGCAGAAGATGGATCCAAATTGCGGCCCTGTCACAGTGTTCATAGAAAAACTTGGTGAAATGTGTGTCCTCTTCATTTTTTTCCCATCTCATCTTCAGTTTCGAAATTGAAAATACCGGCATTTTTGTTTTTTCAGGTGTACAGTTCCCTACGAAAGTGTTGAAACCCTGCCCCTCCCGGCTCGTAAAGGTATTCCCTCTTAACAGACTTGGTCCACATGTTGATTGATGGCAAATTCACGTGCTCAAAAAGTGGCAACACTGTCTAGCGCTGGTTTGGCATCCATGCTCGGTCATGTGATTATAATTTCCCCAAGTACGAAAGCCACTGAAATTGCCAAATCAGTTTCCCCAACTGTGCTGGGCGGGTTGTGATTGCGTTTCACTTCTGTCCTATACCTCGCGCTCTGTCTGCGCTCCGTTCAAATTCACATGCAATGGTAAATTTGTTGTGGCAACTAACGGTTACAGCCTTTGGAAAGTTCTTACAAGGGAAATGGTACACAGTAATTTACAACACATTCAAGGTGAATGTGAAGTTTACATCACAAGAACACAATGACCTATAAAGTTTCCTCCAAACGACCATGCAAGATTGTCATCAGGGGCTGTGAGACATGGGAAAAGATGACAATGGATTGTCAAAAAATTGTTTACATTACATACTGAGTTTTGGCTTCATTAAAGGGGCACTAAAGTGAAGTAGCGTCTTTTCACGATGTGCAAGGCACTGCTATCCTAAACCAAATGGAGAAGGAACGGGACCCGTACACCACACAATCTGCCTGAGAAACACGACTTGGTTTGAAATGAAGCTTTCCCTCTTCTCTCCTTCACGTCCAGAATGCCAGTTGGAGGAGTTTAGAAAAGCAATAGCATCGCAGCGAGTGCAGGCGTGGAACACATGCCATATGGTATGTCTGTTACAAAGCCAGCTGTCAGCGGAACAATACTGATCAAGACGAGATGAGAAAAGGCACATGCACTGATGAAGTTGTGCCTGAAGGGGTATCACTAAAAAATGTCTAGCACCGGTTGAGTAAACCATATGGCCCATATGTTCTCTATCGATGAGAATTATGCAGAGAATCGTGTGTTCTTTTTCAATTTACAACTGAAGTACCTGTGGCCGTTGTGACCTTTTGTCACTCTTGACTATTCACAACATCATTTTGAGGTCTGGATCTCATCACACAGCTGCGAGGGAGTGTCCGCATCGCAACATAGGAATACTTTTCTGTCTCCGTATATTGTGATTAACTGAAACTGAAGCAAATTAATGCTGTTTACGTGCCATACGAACTTCTAGCATTCCATAAAATAGGTGCATGTGAATAGGGAAAACAGAACCCTTTTTGTACCCCTTTAATTGATTTGTATGTTGTTTCTGCTTTCTTGTAGCTGTGACATGGAGACCGCCAAGGATTCGTAACATTTTGCAGAAGTCTGTCCTTTCTGATTTACAAGGTTGGTGCTCGCTTCAGATGTCCTAAGTTTTGGATGGCATTAGCTGTGTCTCCACTTTAGGGGCCTACTGATTGACAGGTTGCATTTACTAGATTGTGTTTGCAGAGCTGCAAAAGTGCAACCGTAGAGGATTGCCTCGCAAGGGAACCAAGGGCAGAGACCTTTCCTTCTTATTTCCTCCTCCTCTTGACCTCAAGACTTCCCTCTCCACTTCACTCAAGGCAGGAACTGACGCATTTTGCACAGAGGTCAAGTAAGTAGAATTTCACAAGAAAAAAGTTCCTCCCGACATGACTTAAGAGTGAGAGAAGGACAGCGTCCTGTTAGTTCCTCCAGTATGTGACAGCTTTCGTCATGTCTCGCAGGAAAAACTTAATAATAAAACTAATGTTACCGTAGCAACACAACAGAAGTAACCAGTTTAGGTGAGCATGAGTGCAAGTATACCCATTTTTACTACTACAGTCACTATATAACCTTGCACTTAGCACTTGTAACCTTATCACTTATAACCTAGCACTTGTTTTAGTGCTGTCTTTAGTTTAGAAAAAAATACTGCTTCATTATTACGTGCCCAGACAGACAGCCTAAGGCAATTTAATTATGAAGATGCATGAGGACAAAATAGCATTCCATACACTACGAAGTGGGGGTTATATAATCAAGGTTCTAGCAGAATCATTTGGGGAAGTTGTTCGTTATCCACGAAAGCCTCAACTCATGTTGGCATTTGCTGTGGGTGCTTTTTATAGTTTGATAATTAGATGACCTGCTGTATCCGCATGCTATCTGCTGCAGTAATGGATTCAGGTATGAAATCAACTCACCTGTACCTACGTCTAGCATTTTGGTGAAACAAGCAGCCAAATCTAACATTATGATGTGGATGTGGTGGTGCTGTAAATATTAACAAATTTTGGACTAGAGTTAAATATACAATTCAATCTGCTCACCTGTTCAGGCCCTGCTCGCCCGATTCCTGGGAACCGATGATCCGAAGTCCGAGCAGCCCCCAAACGCCTCCTCAGCCCATCTGTTGGCAACAGTGGCCGGCTCCTCTTCTAACTGCCTGCCAAGGTACAATTTCGTGCATAAAGCCAAGTTAATTTGTTGCTGTTTCAATCTTTTCTTTTTTTCCTGACACATTTGTGACATTCTTTGTTTTGCGTATCATGTGTGCGTCTCCGCTGTCTGCATGAATAACCGTACACTAAAGGAAACATGCTGCAGAGGGAGTGAGTAGGAATATAGGCGAGAGACGCAGATACCATCCAGAGCACAAAAAGTCTGAGATTGGGTGACGAAAAGGGACAAACTCACAGATGCAGAAATACTATTACTATTGTTGCAGCAGTTTCGGTGCTTGCACCCGCAGGGCAAAACCAGGCATGTGATGCCGAGATTGACATTGGTGTCTGGGGTATGGGCCTGTGCAGTGTTTGGATGTGCCAAGTCTGTTTTTATGATGTCCCTAATTTTCCTTCTTTCTTCCCTCTTTTAGCACAACCACCAGAAAGTCCTCTCATACTGCAGGTAAGTCTACAGATATGTACAAAAAGCATAATTTATATTTGTCATTCCTTTTTCTTACCTGCCATTAGATGATGTCAGGTAAGGTCACTGCTATGGTGGTGGACTGTGCTTTGTGCCTTTGCATGGTGTAGGGGAACCAGAGTCTTTTGATTTCTGCGTTGCTTTTTCATTGGCCGTACAGGATGCTGGATGTGTCCAGAGTCCAGGGAGCCCCCCTGAGCAGCAGTCGTTGTACTTGGATTCTCCAGAGCCAGCCTTTTTTCCACCACCTGGACGCATCTCGTACTATGACCCCACGATGGGGCCTCTCCTGTCTTATGTGGGTACCATTTGAGAACGTGATGGATTCGAGTACATGACACTCAGTATTTCTGAGCCCTGTAGTAGCAGAAAGTAAATACAGTCACTGACAGATTTTTTGGACTCGACAGGGATTCTAAAAATGTCTAAAATCAGGCAGTCAGAAAAAAGTGAATTTACCAAAAGAGCGGCTTTATTACTATCTACTGTCATCGGAAAAAGTACTGAAGGGATGTCTGTACAGTTGGTACACCTTCGAGCTATAACATCCTCTTGAATTTTAGCGGGGGTCTCACTGTCATTATAAACTGTCAAAACCATCAACGCCTGCAGGATGTTCATAGATGGTGGCTGTGATGTAGTGGATTCTTAGTCTTCCGTTGTCAGAGACGCCGTCAGCCGATGGCGTGAGCACTTGGAAGGCTATCACTTCTACGGTTAGTTTGCACACGAGTCTAGAACATTTTCTGCGTTAATGAACTGCTCAAACGTCACGGCCACTGGAATAGGAATGCCAGAGCCTGTTCTTCACATAAGTAGGGTCAGTAGGTCGGGGCAGTTATTTTCTAAAAGTTATTGCATAGTAACGTCTGCTTCTGTAGCAGGTTGTTTCATCTCCTAAGCCGGTGTACATAAACTACAATGGTAACACAACAAGTGATATGCCTTTGGGGTCTCCAGAAGAGGCTCCCCTGTCACCTCCAATCCTTGCCTCTCCACCTCCTACCTTGGGCATTTTTCCTCTTGAATCCCCTCTACCAGGGGTAGACCTGACAGCCCACAAGTCTCTGGATCCCAGTGGCAGCGATCTTCCACGAGGTGACTACCAAACCGATCCAGTCTGTACCACTCTTAAAAATGCTTCACATTTTCCTTCCAGATGTTCTCACGCTCAGGTGGTTCTACAACATTGGTTGTGATGTGAGTGTTGTGGCAGTATACTTTTTAGTTTTGAAAAACATCCCTGACCGGCAACTCTCAGCAGATTGTTAGCTGGAGGGTGGCTTCTCTAGAGTTTCTTGCACTGATCCTGTCACAAGAGGTACAGGCAAAATAGTGTTAGCACATTTAGCCAGCAGACTAGCCCATAAGGCTCTCAAAATGAGCTCAAAAAGGAGACCTTCGTATACATGCTTAATCTCTGCTTTTGTATTTGGCAGTGAAGTAGATGTGGATTAATGGCTTTTTTAAGCCGTTTTGAGTTTTCTCAATAAAATCAGACCAGGCATAATGTGGCATAAAGTGGCTATGAAAAAGTAAAAAATGCAGCATATCACAACGACAGCTTGCGATATGCAGTCTAAAATCAGGTAGTATTTATCATAAGTTGTCATTTTTAGAGTACTTTTTTTAAGAGTGTACAAACTTCTATTGTTCGCACGTTCTGCGAGTCAGCTTCTCCTGATGCTTAGGTACAGTCAGTGTGGGGTCGATGTTAACCTTCTTAAATCATTTAGTCCAATATTCAAAAACAGTTGAAAAAGCTATCACTATTCGATTATGAATAAAAATCTATATGTGATCAATTCTTTGGATATTGGAATGTTTCAGATGTTTGCTTAGGAAGGACTTTGAAATCAGCGTATGAGATGCCAGTGGCTAGATGGCCAAAGAAAGTTATCATGTCAGACTTACGAACAGGGTAGAGTTGCAGATTAACAGTCTTCCTCTACAGGCCTGTTGTGGATGTGGCAGATGTGGATGACGAGGGGTCGATTATGCTCGTCTCAATTTTCCTTTCTCTGCCCACAGTATTTCCGCTGGTGCACGGGACAGCCATTCATTATTTCACCAAGTGGAGGCTTCACTGCAATTTTTCCAGATGCTTTCCCTCCATTGCTGGAAGGGGCAGCGAGTAAGTAATTTTGATGTGTTTGTCAGTGGCCCGATTGACATACCATATTTGCTCGTGTCATTTGTGCACCCCGACTTTTGATGCAGAAGCAAATGCAGAACTCTCAATCTTATCAATTTACTAAACAAGAAGCGTCGTAGTCACTCGGAATCGGCCTATAACAAGTTAGAGATAAAGTTAAACAAGTTAAACTGTTAGACCTCCTTCACACAGACGTCTTCCGTCACTTCACTGCACTGTCACGTTAAGAAAACGTGAGAGTGAAGAAACAGTGGAGTGTTGAAGCAGGTGGTTCCATCGTTTGCCAGAATTTACACAGTGTCTCTACTAGCAGTAGGAAATATTTGCACTATCCCATTCGAAAGCCTTAAACACACTCAGATTTCAACATATTCTGAGAGCATTTCCAAAATAAGCTGAGAAACCACTTCGAGTATTCTTGAACACTTATTTTTCTCATTATTGCCTGCACGCTACAGGACAACAACAGCAACAATGCTTTCAATATTAAACCAGTGTCCCAGCTAAGGAAACAAAATCTGCCAGGCTTA
>JARGYV010455692.1:0-14019 GCA_029532675.1 Ornithodoros moubata | reverse complement strand
TTACGGAACCGAAAACCGCGAGTCGCTAGCGCCACTCTGGGCTGAGATATTTAGGTCCAAAGTCAACAATAGCTGATAGGCCACCCTGTAGTTAGTATATGATCCTGGGATATCCTGAATAGAGTTGGGAATCTTGGGCCTGTTTTCTGGTTCCGGGATTATTTTCCGCAGAATCCCAGGATAGTATCACGACTTTCTGTGCTCCAGAATACAAGTTGTCGCTTTGCAGATTGGTAGCAGTAGGCATTTCGTGGCAATTTCGGAGGTGCCTGTCATGATGTGCCTGGTATTACCGATACTACAAGTAGCTACTCTGGAATCTATCATGCCCTCTTGGCAGAGCTCTACTCGTGGACCCTGTATAGGTTATTTATGTATCAGTTAGCTGTAGCTTTCTAGAAATTGACATTCAGTGTAATTGTTTCATTTTGCTTACTTCTAATTGCGTGAAGCAAGTGTTCTCAGTCAACCACTCAAGAAACAGGAGTGTTACTTTTGCAACTTTTATCTTCTTTGACAGCCCTGGCGAAGTAGGGATTTCCAGCTTTAAAGCGTGGGTGCAGGGAGCTCCACATGGTACTCATGAAAAACCATGGGACAGGAAACAAGGAGAGCTGTGTTGACTTATTGAACTATGCTGTAGGATATAGCGAACGCAGGAAATAATAACAATGTATAATGTATGTGTAATTAGTATAAAACAGCCCTAGATGCTTCAGCCCTCAAGTTTTCTAGGCATTTGTTGCAAAAAGAAAAAATCCCGAAATTTTCAGAGTAAAGCCATCTTCCTTGCAGGTTGAGAAAAACTTTTCCAGCCACATTAAGTGCTTGAGTTTAATAGAGGATAACTTGATGGATTGTTTCTTTTCTTACCTCCTAGCTCACTGACAAATGGTATAAATGTGATGACAAGGGCTCGTTTATAATGGCCCGGAAGTTGATCAGAGAAGAGGGGTTGCTCTGCGGTAAGACCAAACTCTCTTCTTCTTTTCTTTTAGTTCACTTA
This sequence comes from Ornithodoros moubata, assembly GCA_029532675.1. Lineage (NCBI taxonomy): Eukaryota > Metazoa > Arthropoda > Arachnida > Ixodida > Argasidae > Ornithodoros > Ornithodoros moubata. The sequence continues at coordinate 13,013 of JARGYV010455692.1, read as the reverse complement.
AAAAATAACTTTCCCAGGTGGAAGCAGCGGCTCGGCAGTGGCAGCGGCAGTGCTGGCAGCCAAATCGCTCAAAAAGGGCCAGACCTGTGTCGTGGTCCTTCCCGATGGAGTCAGGAACTACATGACCAAGTTTCTCAGTGACCAGTGGATGGTGGAGAGAGGGTACCTCGACCTGTCAGCTGAAGTGACGTCCAAGCACTGGTGAGCACTGGAAGGGGGGGAAGATATTTGTAAAAACAATACATGTACAATTTGCTGCACTTGTTAAAGGTACTGTTAAGTGGCCCTGGCGTAGTGCCATGAATTGTGTGCGCTTCATGGTGGGAAGCATCAGCAATTCAAAGTCACAATTTTCGTTCCAATCAATTACCTAGTTTTGTGGGCAAATGGAAATTAAAATTGTAGGCAACCATGTGTCCCCTGTACCTCCAGCCCTGCATTGTCCGCCACATGTGACGGCAAAAAGCGTTGCATGCGCTGGGAGCCACCTCCAAGCAAATCCAGCCAACATCTATGCAGCAGGGAAAGCAGAGTCACAAGGACAAAGTGTGTTGAAATGGGCAGGGTACTCAGTTTTTTTAATCTAAACCTTTTACATAGCCTTGGAAGCGAAAGAAGCTGGTTACGAAGCAACAAATGACAACAAGCATTTGGGGACATATGCCCAGTGTTGCCTGATGAATTTGGGTTTGTTTGTCACCAGGCGTCGCACTGCACAGCTTCGCAGCAATTTCTCTGCAAATTAAAAATAGTTAGAGTTGACAGCCGCACGCATAACTTCTTGCATACATTTCGTGAACACAAAATTACTGTTTAATGAGGTCCCCTTGTATTACCTGCCTGCCACTTTGTAGTGCCTTGAAATACATTATGAGCATGTCTTTCTGTGTATGCCACACTGCATAGGAGACACCTGAGTCTAAATCATTTTGAATATGGTTGGGGCCTTTCCTTCTTTCCTTCTTTTTCTTTTTTTCTTCTGTGTATGTGTAAGTGAGCCTTCTAGTAAGTGCCTTAAGAAAGTGTTTGATATATTACGTGCAGCCTTAGATAAGGCAGTGCGTTCTCAGACTCTGGATACAGAAGATAGTGTCTCTGTTTTGATGCAGTTGAAAAATACCCTGCTTGTCACTTTAAAAATATTTGGAACAGAGCTAGGCTGACAGAGAAATTTCTGAGAGAACTGTTTTGCATCAGTACCGGGGCCTCAACAGGGATCCTAATGATTTGCAGACTAGTGCGGTTAAGTAAGAGAAAATAACGAACAGTGAATTACGAATAAGGTGTTGGAACAAATTGACAAGCGGTTTGATAAAAATACACACATATCTGAATACCCATTTTAAGAACAAATAAAGTTGATCCCCATTCAGCAGAACTTCACTTTTACGGATCTCGTGGTATCTGGACCAAGTTCCCGGTTGTTCCCCATGTGTTGTTCTTGCTCACAAACTAGCTTCCAAACTAGGACAAGAATTGCAGGGAACGGAAATAAGTAATTGACCTTCAATTATCTGGGCCGATTTGAGTTTGAGGAACGCTGAGCCCATATTTTTTCTTGCCACATGTACATTCTTCCCAAGAATCGATAACCGTGCACGATGCTCTCCTTCCTTATTCTATTGAAGTGGGCAACATTGATCATTTAGCAAAATGTCAAGTAGAAATCGGATTCTACTTGGAGAGCCTTGGTGAGCTTAGTTGCTGTCAGACATGCTATCTGTCCACTGTGTGCACACACAGGGTGTGGAACAGAAACTTGCATTGCTAGCAGTGCAGCATCATGCAAGAAGAAACTGCATTCAACGTGCGAATGGGTGAACTCGTTGGGCATGTTCCAGAAATGTGAACAGGTGGGAAAACATTGAGCCAGATGTTCCGTGCTTCATGGGTGGCACCGAGCGGGTCGTGGTGCAGAAACAGCATCAAAGGGGGAAACCACGTGCTTCATGGGCAAAATAAAGATCATCATGCCATGTCCCAACGAACAATTTGTAATTTTAAAGTTAATATTGTGTATATCCTTCATTATGCGAAGCTTACAAGAAATGAACTGTATCTCGAATAACATTATATCATTCGAAACCTGTCTTATCAAGCTATCTGACAATACTAAATCCACTGTTCTCCAATAAGTTCCACATCCACTGTGTTTGAAACTTGGTTTGTTTGTCTTTACGTATGAGCTGACTTTGGTACCTTTCGGAAAAAAACTATAAGCAATAGTTCCATGAAAATTACATAACGCAAAGCCCACATACTTTGACACATGTACAAAAATATTTAAGTTCTTAGAGCAAAAGGAAACAGCTACAGCTGAAAACTCTCAAGGTTGACTCAGAAGAAAGCATGCAAAGTAGTCGTTTTCTTCTCTCCATCTCTGAAGGCACTTGGTGCCCAACCGTGGAGCTGGCTCATGTTTTGTTGCCCAAACACATATACAGGGTGCAGCACATATGTGTGACACATTTTGACAGTGTCAGAAAAAGAGCACATGGCGCTTAAAATCTCTCAAATTTTGCCAGTCGACAGGATTTAATTGGTCTGAAGCCGTATTGCAATTTTTTCCCCGTGAGTCCAAGTTGTCAAAATGAATATAGTCAAAGATTTCACCCATTGCATTTCCAATGACAAAACGGAGCATTTCTCAGAGTCTCGGGTGCAAGTTCACAGCCCCACACCCAGGCATTACATACCAGGCACTCTGTCCTCTTTTCAGACATATTAAAAAAGTGTGCATTCTGCACCTTGTTCCATTTTAGATTAAACCACCTACAGATGTCACATAAAGTAGCAATAGAATTTGAGAAACTTTGCATGCAGGAAACGTTTTGTGTTGAGTTTTTTTCTCAAAGTGTAGTTCACATGGAATGATTTGACTTGTGCAGGTGGTGGAATGAGTCAGTGCGAAGCCTGCGTTTGCGTACACCAATGACAGTCCTGCCAACTGTCATGTGCAAAGAAGTTGTGGAGCTCATGAGAAGTGAGAATGTTGAGCAGTTGCCCATTGTTGATCCCAGTGGGTAAGCCCTTCTGTACTATATTTCTTGCACTCTGGTCAGTGGAGGGCACTAAGCACTTTAGAGATGTGTTTGCTTCTGCAGTGTGTATTTATAGCTACAACACAGTACTGCATTTCACATAAAGAAGGTAAACTACTTCTACTACTGCTGCAAGTAGTTCAAGTTGGGTTATTCTGAATGACACTGAGCTTGACCATCTTTGACTATTTTTTTCTTTTTCAAGTTTGGATTCATTATTGTAGTTTTCTAAGTGTTCTCCTGAGATATTTTACTTGAAAAACATTTTCTTCAGTGCATGATTGCTATTTGAAGTTCGAAAGCAGTGGAGAAAACTTAAAAAAAGAAAAAAAAGACAGAGAGGGAGAGAGAGAGAAATGATCGTAGAAAATATGTTTTTGTTCACATCTCCATCATTTTGCTCACATTCCCAGTTACATTGTACATGCAGGTCTTCCATGCGAATCGTATTTAACATCAAAGCTTTTTTTTTCCTTATAACTGGAGAACTATCTATGAAGTCATGTTTCGTCTCAACAATTTTCACTTTAAGCAAGAGCCAAATAATGTTCAGCCCACATGGGCACTCCCTGCATTGTTGCCGTCTTAACTGCACAAACTGCATTGACGCTGCCCTTGTAAACACGAACCTGGCACCATCTTTTAAGACAGGACGCACCAAAACTGAATCCGGCATCGACGAGCATTATTTGAGCACAGCTCAAATAATTTTTTCACCAGAAATGTCTCCAGAGCAAACTGCTACAGTATTCTCTCATTAAAACAAACTCTCTTTGGATGGATTCCTGGTTATAGTCAACAAAGTGATTGGTTGAAAGTGAACAAACTGAAAGACAGGTGACTGGTTAGCTTCCCATAAACTCAGTGCAAAAAAAAAGAGCTACTTTTAGCACGAGCGTGTACTGCAGGCTGCTTCGGGTAACCCAAACTTTTGGGCCATCGTTGATCTGTATGCCTGCAAATGCTGGTGGGCAGGCATGTACGTATATGTATGTTGCACATGTCGCCTGCAAAACGAGGTGATGCGAAAATGGTGTCACTCGTCCGCTCTTGGCTACAGTTGTGCACCGACCGTCTCATGCTGTGTCTTTGGATGCCACATTTTATTTGCCACTGGTACTGTGGAATGTGACTTCGCCACTTTCGTTTGCCATCTTGACATTGGGGCATTGGAAAGTGGGCGGACTGACTGCTGTACGGCTGGAGTTCTTACCACCGAATACAAGTGCAAAGCTGCAGCCAGTGGACCAGGGTATCATGAGTAGCCTGAGAGGGCAGTCCCTGCATCCGATACTCTCTCTGGAGAATGAGAAGCAGTATAAAGTGAGAATATTTCGAACACTCTGTCCTACGCATGGGATCGAACTCCTTTTGACTTGGGGTTCGGAAGGACAGTTGCCCCCACGAGTCTCAGTGAATGAATGTGAGAACTCTCAGGACAGCAACCTCAGCTCAGACCTCAATGCAGTCTTTGGTGCCCCTCTGCACCTGGCAGCCTATGCTACAGTTGGTATTGCTACCGGCAGAGCAGACATTGGATGGCATTGTCGGTGAGGTAATCGACGCTCAGGCTGCCTCGGGTACTACTCAAGAGGCCTCACCATGAGTGACGTGTGAAGCGTCTGATGCTGCTCTTCAAGTGCTTTCACGATTTATTAAATACACAAGCACACTGAGGGGTTCCTCGGGAGCACATTTATAACTGCATCCCAGCTCAAGCAACAGAAGCAGCAAGGAATCACAAGCTGGTTCAACGTTCACAGTGAATCTTATTGTTTTTAATGTAAAATAAATATTCACCAGGACATATCTTCACTGGGAGTTCTTTTTGCACTGTGTTTAACATACATTTTGCACTGTGTTTAGCACACAGCAACAGCGTAGGTCTTTCTAATGCAAAATTCTTTTATCTTTCTGTTAAGCTCAATTTCTGGAGTGCACAGGGTTGGTTGGTTAATCCCAAGCAAAGAGGGGTTCTTGAGGGAAACGCAGACCAATGCCTCCATCCATGCGGCTGCTGGTTACTTCTTTGGGTTGCATTCTGTTTGACTTGTGTACCATCTTGCTGTTTTTGACTTACACTGTGTGCCACGTGAAAATCCCCTGGGCAGATGACTGAGAAGCAGAATTATTCTGGAACAATAAGAATTACCCAGGATAAATGAATGAATGGGCAAATAAGTTCTTTTTATAGAAAAATAAAATATGTAAAAGATATGGGAAGAACCAAAATGGATGAATCCAGTATATACTCCATATTATTTGTTTTTGCAAGTTACACGCCATGATAAAGCTGCAGGAATTCAGTCAGGCTGCCTGATGGTGCTTACAACGATTACAAATTATTACGATTGGTATTACAATGGAGCTTTGCCTAACTGATTCGTTGACTGGCTTTCTGATGCATGTCACTTTGGCGCAAAGCTTCAAGAGTGTCATTGATTCATTTGTGTAGGCATAGATTTTGCATATTCAGCATAGATTGAACTCCTCCAATGTGAGCAACACAAGAGCACCTTTAGCCCGTACATTTTAGCAACGAACCTCCAATCTGCAATCTTTCCTCAGCAGATAGGATATCATTCGTGTTGCAATGCGACAATCTCATTTATTAGTGTGTAATTAACATACACGTGCCCGGAAGAGGTCTGGAAGAGATCAGGTTGTGAGCTTTAGGTTAATATTTGAACATCCCTTATCGTAGATCATGGCAATAAATATACGGCCTGTGGGGCCTCCCATGCATTGCAAGGCACACAAGCAAGCGATTGGGTTAGCTGATAGTGAACACAATTTTTTCAGCAAGAAGGGGCAGGATAGTATCTTTATTTATAAAACTGTGAAGAGTATTTAAAAAATTTACAATATAATATGTGGGATGTCGGAGTATTTGTTGCAATTTCCCACGGGTTTTTCTCTGGTTCTAGTACATGTTTTATAAAGACTTGAAGGTGTGATACATAAATCCAATAATCAATAGTTTGTTAACACATATTTGTGCATTCACCAGCACACTCTCGAATTATCTCAACTGTCAGCTGTAAGCTAGGCAACAGATGAACTTCTGTTGGCTTTGCCGTCGTGAATCGTTGTCTGCGGAATGCACCGAGAGTGATAGCCTCAGACCTCGCGGAAATGGTTCGTAAAAAGAACGTCGAACTGTCGACATTCCAACGGAAAGAAAGGACCCGTAAATGTGTCTTGGCTCTACTGGTTGCCTGATGTGAATAGCAAGTGGGGCCAGCATTGAGAGAACGGCCAACGTACCCTGCACAACCCTCGCCAAAAGGCATACAGGTGTGGCATTGGGTGTCCCTGGGACGATTCCACAATTCACAGCACGGTTAAAAAGTGCATGAAGTGCGGTGCAAAAGGGCACAATAGTGGAATGTGCACATTATTCATATGAATAAGAAACTAGATTTTCTAGATTTCATGGCACTCTGCGTTACTGGTGGTTCAATGGGGTCAGTGCACCATGGGGAAAACCCGGAAAACAATCTCCTAGAAGGATGGGGCGCAGCGTGGGGAACGCCGTTCGTTGTTGCAGCAACACTTCGTTCAAACGATTCAAAACATGGCGGACGGGACCAGAAAATTTCTTCGTTATTCCGGTAACTTCGTTCTAAAGAAATTCGTTGTAAATGTTAAAAAAATACATTAGCGCAATGGGCGTTCAACCGGACCGCGAAAAAACTTCGTTGTATCGGTTTCTTCGTTAAAAAGGCGTTCGTTCTAAAGGAGTTTCACTGTATTCCTTTCCCACTTTTCAAATGTTCTGCTGTCTGTGGACAAGAGAAAAGTGAAGTGCCCAATCCCCATTTTATTAGAGCTTTGTGCCCTTCCTCTTTTTCTGGAGAGAGGGAAACAAACATAACGTGTCGAAATAAGGACCGATGCTTAGCAGAGAAATAGTTTTCATGTAAAGCTCGCATGGTGGCAGCATAGTGCGGTTAAGAAATTTCTTCACGGACAGATGTAATGTATGGCCGGCAGAAATGCTAATGCTTTCTTTATAAGCCACACCAGAAACATTCTGTTTGCAGAAAAATGTTTGGAAAGAATTATTCTAGTTCCTCATGCAAGTTCCCCTTCCCATTTTTATTTGAAGCATCATAATTTTCGCAACAGAAGAGAATGACGAATTGCTGTAAATGACGATTTTTCCAAACCTTGAAATGAGATAGAAAATTGCCGGCACTATTACAAAAAACTCGCTTGCAAGGAGAACTAGAAAATAAAAGACTGTCTGTTGGAATTGTCAGGCCCCATATGTGTAGGTGCCTGAAACAGGCTAATTCTCCTTTTCAAGCACTAAAAAGGCGAAAAGAGGCAAAATCAGTTACCCGTCTTTGCCCTTGAGGTTAAAACACATCCTCTGGCGTGACAGAACCATTTTTAGGCGTCTCGGCGACAGGAGACTCGGCTAATTTGAGACTGTCCACTGCAACAGCTTGATCGCAAGTTTATTCATTTAACCTGTGAATCCCTTGTTGATCTCTATCATCCGTGGAAGCAGGTGAAAGAAAACTACATTTTTAAATGCACACGGTGTTGCAACTGAAGAACTGGTGGCTACATGGCATATTCTCTCGCCCGTTTTCCTGCGACCTGAAGAACACTGTGAGCCGAAAGTTCTACAAAAATAGTTCCAATAACCATAATAATAATAAAAAGAATGAGAAGGTACCGGCTGGGGATTCTAAGCACAGACCATTTGGTGCTGGAGGGAAGGTCTGAGGGAAGTCCCAGTAAAAGTAATTTCATCTTAAGTGACAACTGACCTCACACTTCCTGCAGGTTTTTGAAGTGTGACTTTCTAAATTCACACTTCGGCTTGAAATGATTTATAGTAACATGGACGACTCAGCCCGCGTGATTTCTCTAAAACTTTTCTCCAAAACTAACTGCTGAGCCCGTGCTCTCATTTGGAGCCTCCTACTTCTGTCACTTGTACTTCTGCCTCAGTATGTTACTAGCTGCTTTATTGTGACTACGTGCCGTCTTTCCTGCTAACTGATTTGAATACATACCATCTGGACACACTGATCACACGAGAACGATCCTGGCTAATGGCCTAAGTGCCACCAGCACTTCCTCAGGTGTGCATTTTAAAGAAGTAGTGGACTTTTTTGCCCTAATGGCAAAAGAGCTAAATTAGGTGGCAACATCAAAATTGGCATTTAGAGACAAAACAAAATCGACACTAGCGCTATTAGTCTAAAAAGCAAAAAAAAAGAGGCATTTGCAGAAAGATGTAAGGTTAGGTAACTACTGTACAAATCACTCTAATTAAGTTAGTAGTTTAATGATGTGTTGTTAAACTACTGTCTATCCTTGTGTAAGAGAGAGCTTTTGTCTCCTTCACTGTGTTTTCTGGGGGGTAGAGCACGATATTGTATACATGTTGATTTGTGTTGTTAGTGTCGTTGCAGCATGTTCATGTTATGGAAGTTGCCACGCAAAGTTATAGCTTTATGCTGTAAATTTATAATAATAGTAGTGCAGTTCTATCTCAAATGAAACCGTACTGGATAAATCTGAAAAAAAACAAAAACAAAAAAAAAACGTCTTAGACATGAGCGAGACATAAAAAACGCACATAGTCCGACCGTCCAACATCATGTGGTTGGAGAGCTTGGACAGCTTGGAGACAAGGAAAAAATGAACATCACAGCGGACACAGTCAGTACGCACGAGTTGGGAACCTTTTGAAGGTGGCATTTCTTGGAACAGAGCTGTAATATTCTGTATGGCAGGTATAAGTATACCTCTCTGTTACCTATCCACTTGCAATGCTCTGAGCAGTTTATATTGTCTGAAAAAAATGGTACCATCACGTGCAGAAGAGAAAACTCTGTATGAAAGCCTTTTGCATCATTTCAGAAATCGGCATCACTGCTGTAAAGCAATTCTTCAGCTGCCACGCACTAATGTTGGAACCTTCAGACAACAGAAAGGAAAGTAATGCTGTCCCCACGCTTGGGCTCAGATCTTGATCCGTGTGGGAGAAGTGTCAAGCTTCCCATCACCTAAAGTGATACCCTAACAAATATGTTGATGAAAATAAATGAAAGCAAACCCTTTACAGGCTTCGTTACATTATACTGTGCATGGGTAAATACGCAACTTTGGTTCTGTGAATATCTGCGCTATTGTGTAAGCTTCATTTATACCACCATTACAAGTGTGAGATTACTTTCGCAAAAGAACATAATCTACCATGCCATGACAACAACAGTCAGTTTTAAAGCATTTAAACAATATTCTCATTGTACACAAAAGCCAGCATAAATTGACCCTCGGAAAAGGAAACATCAGACGTGTGGAACTGGATCCTCCTCAATGGCAGCTATGTAGGCTAACAGTGGATATCTCATTACTGCACTGTGTTAAAAAAATCACTGTGTCCCCACCGATGAAGTCGGAATCGTGAATTTTGATGAGCATAATGTTAAAAGGCAGGTTTTTAGTGTGCTTTTGTAGCAAAAGAGATAGGAAATTTGCCATTTTTCGTTTCCCGTGTGTCGAACATGGGGGCATTGCTTATGCTACAGCAGATATATGGTAGTCAAAAAGCTATCAAATGAAAGTCCATGAAAAGAACAGAATAGTTTAGAGATGGTCTGTCTGTTCAGTGGATGAGCGAGAAAAGTAACCTTGAAGCTGTGCTTTTTCTTAAATGTGAGCCAAGTTTATCCTTTTCTCAGGGGTTATAAAAAGCACGGAGTGTTGCATATGCATCAGGTAACAGAGAGGTATACTGATATCTGTCGTACAGAGTGCTACGGCTCTGTCCCAAGAAATGCCATCGCAAAAAGGTGTCGTTTTTCTCTTTTCCCAGCTCTCGAACCACATGGTGTCGGGAAGTCGTACTACGTGCATTTTTTGCGTGTCTCGGCATATATTGTCATGTTTAGGACTTTTTTTTTTTTTTTTCTAGATTTATTGGAGACAATTGACTTCCAGCAATGCTCGATACACGATGGAACTACCCAGTACAAAAGATAACTATCAATAAGAATAAATGAAATGTATTTGATGTAATATTTACAAAACTAATTTGTTTTTCTTAGTACTAAAGATGTGTAAAATTCTTAATACTACAGATAAATCAAATTATCTAACACTTTCAAACTTTGTACACAAGGTGCGGATGGCATGTAACATGCCAACAACTACGGCAGCCGTCTATAAAAACTGACGTCTTTATGTTCCAGCAACAGAATCATGGGCATGGTGTCGCTGCAGAACATTATGTCCAAACTCTTGTCAAAAGCTGTGGCACCTGAGTCACCCGTCTCTATGGTAATCTCTGAGATGTTTCGTAAGGTAAGGCCTTCGTTTGATAGAGCTGCGCATCTTGTAAACAGAGTCTTTCTTCCTTGTCCTAGGCCACACTGGACACAAGCCTCGGAAAGCTGTCCTCCATGTTGCAGCAAAATAACTGTGTTGTAGTTGTTGCCGAACAGATGCAAGGTAATTCAGTTGTTGGTTAATACTCTTAATGAGAGACCTGCTTCACTCATGGTAGCCACGCATTTGAAGGAACAGTCAAGTGAATTTTAAACGGGAACACTGGAGGTATTTTATTTATTAGTCACTAGAAACATTCTCGTAAGTAGTGCCATCCCTGTGTAATCTGCCCAAATGTACAGCAGAGCAAGTAGCAGAGGTTGAAGGAGTTCCCTCTCTAGAAATGTGTAGACCTCGTTGGGTAATGAGCCAGTGGCAGAGGGAAGGAGGAGCATGAAGCTGAGTTTCAAAGTGATCCTCGTATTCTTATTATTTCCAAGATTAATTTACTCAATATTTATTCGACTGTCTAAGAAGAAAATTGGGTTTCTTGCGTTTTGACTTGTTGAAAACATTGCATTGTTAGTCTGATTCTGAATGTGGCACTCACTTTAAGTGGGATCGACCTACCACAGCGGAGCAGAACGATGCACTCCTAGATTTGGGATACAGTAGAATCCCTTTAAGACGAACTTGAAGGGACCGTTGGAATGTGTTCAGCTTATCAGAAGTTCAGCTTAACAGAAGAGTAAAAAATCTTGTGCTATGATCATTTCTGTGTGTCTTTACTGGTACCCACAAACTGAAACAGCTTCAAAATGATGAGAAACTGACTCTAAAGCAAACCAAACATGTGCAACGAGTTTGGCTTAACTGGGGATTCAGCTAAAGCGAGTTCGTGTTAAAGGGAGTCTACTGGATTCTGTGGCCTTTAGTGATGCTCTGTCATTTATGTAGCCGCGAGCAGTTTTGTCGAGTGTGACAAAAATTGTTTACTGAATCAAAATATTGGAATGTAATTTTGATAATCCTCTTTATGAAACAAAAATGGCCTTTTTCCGCTTTTATATGCTCGTTTTGCTTTTTCTTGCTACTACATTCCCAGATATTGTAGTTGCAGGGACTACCTCTACAAGGAAAGAAGTTGTGATAGGCCTTGTGACCAGTATGGACCTTCTCCTGTACATTACAAGGGAACCAACCAACTCCTTCAAGCAGAATAGCCTCTAGTACTTCCTCACTTGGCTGCCCAGCATGGATGGACCAATGAAGAGAATTTTCTCAGCCCCGTCAGGCTTGCTCACTGCTCACATTTCTCAGGGGACAGTGTTTTCTCTCGTGAAGGTGACTCGACTGTGTGCCTGCCTCGCCCCTAAAACCTTTCATTGTCAGTGTGTTAAGTAATACCCCTTTTGTTTTATTGGTGTTACTCCTGTTAAGAGTTTTGTTTCTCTCTACTGGCTACCAGTACCTAATAAGTTTTCTGTGGCCATGCTGTATTTCAGTTATGTTGGTAAGAGATTTCTGTAAGGCTTTCTTTATGTACGACCACAATAATAGGTTCTATACTGCCCAAATCTGTAGAAGAAATTATAAAGCAATTTATTTACAGAGACCTTGTGGACATCAGCATGAGTAATTTACTTTGACCCCTCCCCAACATTTTCTCTGTAGCATTTTGTCTTCAATGTCATGTTTGAATTTGTGTTCTTCTACAAGTAACCAATATATTACTACAAGCAGTACAGGTAAGTCAGAGGGCTTGTTTCGAAGCATCTTGCAACCACAGATATCCAGCGTGGCGACCTTCTCGTCAGGATGAGCTGCATTGCTTCTTTGTGTTAGGAGCCCTAGATGCCACAGAAAATGTCGAGCGTCTTTTTTTTAGCTACATTTTTCCTTGCTGAAGGAGGAAATTATCCTTTCTTTCTTTCTGTTTTGTTCTCGACCTGTACCCATATTGTGCTGACATGAGCCACCTCCATTTAGCCGAGGCACGAGTTGGTGTTTCTACTGATCAATCATCAGTCACAAATCTCTCCGGTCCATCCAAGCAGTTCCTTTTGACTTGAACAGAATTTTCAAACACAGCAATAGGAGTGTTTGCGTAATTTACATGTCCGTTTAATGCTAATGATGAAATAGGTTTATGACATACCACAGCTATAGAAGCACCCGTAATTTGCAGATGTATTTGAAATTAAATCAGTGTCTCGACTTGAACCGGATTTTTACACGCATTGTTTATGGATGAAAGGGAATTTATTGATGGCTTGGTTAAATGGAGGTGAGGGGTCGAGTGATGGGGCTATTGACGGTGGGCGCACGCCTTTTTCTGTCACTTATGCTTGTGATAGTGACACAAAAAGCGTACGCCCACAGTTTTCGACGAATCCTGTGCGTGAACGATATCACTCCGACTGGGGGTTGGTTTACGCCGTGTTATGCGGTGAAGTACCGTTTTTAGAGTGTATGCCGAAAATTGGACTGTTTTCTGTGTACATGAGGTACAGAGCCACTTCCCGAAAAGAAAAAGTCGGTAATCTCCTAATCGGTGGTAATCTCCGGTACTCGGTAATCTCCAGGTGGCTCGACTCCGTTCATCTCACACTTAATGTTCAAAAATCAGCCGTCATTGCATTCCCTATCGACGATTTTATCTCCATTGATCTCCAC
>JARGYV010449425.1:0-12272 GCA_029532675.1 Ornithodoros moubata | reverse complement strand
GCGGCACAGGCGATGACAGGATTCGAACCCACGCCATCTCCCAGTCTTTGCGTGAGGCGTGACGCCTTAGCCCACTCGGCCACGCTGCTGGTTGCGTCAAGTATGCAACGGGCTCTGGTAGTTGCGGGTAGAAAGACGACGATGCCATCTTGGGATTCAACCTCGCGAATAGGCTATGTACGTCTCGAACGCATTCTTACATATGCGTGAGGAGCCTGAAAACTGAAGCAGAATTCCGAACAAACATGTTACGATATACATGCGGAGCTGGTTGGGGGACACTCTGAAGACACAGCTGTCTTATCGAACGAATGATAGCATACTACACGCATGCCTCTTCCCCATGGCCTATGCCAGACATCAGAACACATTTTGAAAATAGCTGGGCGTTCTGAACGCCGCGTCAAATACTCTTGTCATGATCAAATCTATAAGCAGTCTCTCTTCAGTCATAATAATCCACCAGTTGTGGAAGTCAGAGGGTCGCCTCGGCATTACACATGTCTGGCAACCCAATACAGCGGACATTCCTTTTCTCGAGATTTCTCTCGTAGGCAAGATCCCGGATTCTCTAAAATGGTATGGCCTTACAAGCACGTTATTCCGAAGCAAAAATAACTACTTGTGCAATTACGGACATTATCGTGACACCCGTTGTAAGCACCACGACTCCTTTCGGAGGCCACAGAATCACATGTATATAATATCCTTCGTAAAATCAGTATGGATGTGCTGCACACTGTCAACGGAAAAACAAGAATCTTCACTGGTGCTTCATGAACAACGGGCAAGAGCAAGCGACGAGCAAGAACGTTTGCCACATGGTTTTGTAGCAGGCTTCCTCATGTTAGATAATGCGATGATCAGTTCAAGACCCTCGTTGCCTTATACATTGATTACAGATACGAGAAAAAAAGACCTAAAGCCACATTTGGTCAGAGAGTCCGAGAAGGCCAGTGTTTCTAAGGGCATTAACAATGCAAAGAGCCCCCTCGTTGATGTATACGGTACCAGGCCAGGGTCCCAACAGCATTCACATTCCAGGAGTACGCGCAGGATGGCAGTTCGAATACCGCATTTGGACACATCAGGGTGTCAGACTGTCATAGCTTATACAGGTATACGGTGTGAAAGCAACGCCGAAACGAACCCTGTGTAACAGAGTGGTGAAGGACTATGGCATTCCATGAGGAAGGAACTCTGGCTTCATTAGTGTATTTACCGTCCCAGATATATGCAGTTGAAATTTGAAGGAAACACACGTCTCTCACATCCAACGTCATCGTCAGCTGCTATACTGAATGCCATTCATGTGGTCATTGTTTTCATACAAACACAGAAAAAAATCCAGTGCTCGAGCAGTTTGCAATGATCCCAGAGTGCATTTGCGAGCCTTGGATTACACTAGATACGCATACTCCCATGGCGCCGCTTGAGTATGATGTTCTGCAAGCACACATTGAGACGGAACGCGACTGCTCACGGCATTGTGCTTCAGTGGGGTCCCGTGATACCCGTGGGATACCAGAAAGTGAGGCCGTAGAGAGTACCATTCGATAAGCCCACACAAGGAGTGCACCCCAAGTGCGGAATGCCTATTTCATTGAAGGCGACGCCAAGAGAATGACCGACGAATTTAACAGCGCGAGACCACTGGCTCATGGATGTGGCACAACCACCATTTGTAGGACTTCAATCGCGAGCTACAATTATCTATTCCCTGGGAATTACCCAAAACAATCACACTCGGTCAATTTGCTCTGCAACAAGTGCTTGGGGTTCGGATAACCCTGCGCATCAGACACATCAATAAGACATAACCCGTGCACTCATAGTCTTCCTGATGGCCTGTATATCCGAATTGTAGCTCACCGCCTCTGCCGCTGGTCTTCAACCTTCAGATTTCATGCCTCATTCAGACCGACTCTAGCGAATTTGAATGCATCAACTGTACTGCGTTACTCTATGATGTTTTGCGAAACGACACGCAAAAACAGTATCATAAAACATTGTGCAGCACTGGATAGGAAAGGGGCTCATTGTGTGCTAAATATTGCCATTATTCGTCATCACATTGCGCATAATGTGGAAAGGGGGCAAGGTAGCGAATATGAATAAGCGGAAAAAATGGCCAGAAAGGAGCAAGCAGAAGAAGAAGACGAGACAGCCCTACAAGCAATGTGGACGTTTTGAGCTTTAGAGCTCATGGTTCACGTTCGCTTTCGGTGATGTTCGAAAAAGTCGTCCGAGAAGAAAACGCTCATCTTTGGGGATTTCTGCTTTAGACGTGTCATCGAAATTTCTCGCATTATCGTGGAGCACGTGTCTGTGTGATGGGTGACGACCTAGGAGTCAGAAATCCGACAACCCCCCCACTCCACACAAAGTATTGCACTGAGTCTTTTTAGTTACAACACATGCCCCTAGCTTTTTTCTTCTTTTAGGAATGAAGCAGAACCACCAAAGGCACAGAAAGAGAAAGTGAGAGGAAGAGAAATGGGGAGGAAGATGGAGGAGAAGAGGAGGAGGAAGAAGTCGGGGGTAGAAAAGGGCGCTTGTTAAATCCCGATCGATGGAGAGTTGGCAGCAGGCAGGCAGACAACTCCTCGTTAGGAGGCTGCACCGTCGTCATTAGGGAGGTTCCCTTCTTTCCACATGGTTGCCAGTCTCCTCTCTACATCTTTCTGCCTTTGCTGCACATACAGTATGAAGGGAAAAAAAGGAAAAGTAACAGGGTTTGAACCTGTTCCACGTCATCCTGAAGATGTTGGAATGTTTGATGACGTCTCCTTAGCTTACGTGAGTCTTTGTCAAGTCTTGCTGTCGAACTGGGGCTACTACACACATTTCCCGGCAAAATTCCCGCTGCGACTGAACATACCTAAGTCATCCTATATACATAGCTATGTGGATGACCTTCCGTCCTCGTTCGTTTCTGCTCGTGCTTTACACAATTCTGCTGATTGCGAACAAACGGGATACTCTGAACGATCACTTGTTTTAAATGAAGATGTCGCCAAAGTGAGTCGCCTTTCCAGAGGTCTTCGTCCTTGGATGCAAGGAACAAATTTCACGTAACGTTCACAGTCATTTACGCTTTTCTGTGACAGAAATAAAATATCACCCAACGGGGAAAAGACAATCGAGACCGAGTGGGATCTACACTCCAATGTACAAAGCATGACTGGCGCACGAAGACCTAATTGCACAGCTACTTCATGCACGCTATCACCGGTATACGAACTGGTACACGTTATCCTGTATTTCCAATTTTGTTGCAGTCATCACCAACAGGCAAATTTAAAGCAAAAGGTGTGTATACTTCTTGGCACGAACCCATGAAACATGAACGTGTACCAAGACCGCTCCCGCAGTCCTTCTGCGGCGAAAGCGGGGACTCATGTAAGAGTATACCCTATTAAAACGATGCTTTCCCCACGAGACTTTAAACCTCCCTTCCCGTGTATGGGACAGATGTTATTAGGCACTGCACGTTTATGACGCCGCCCCAGCGGATCATTTTTGCGGTTAGGTGTCATGTTCTGTGGGCATCGTATACCCAAGGGACGTAACGTCTAATTAATATAGTGTATTTCAAACTTTCCCATTGTTCAAGAAGGTCCCCACCTGGTTGGCTGCAAAGGAAGGAACCGATTGACCCATCCATTGTCATTATTTGTGCGTGATCATGATAAAACAGGGAAATTTCGGTTCCTATACTGAGATGTATCAGTCCAGCGCACCTATGAGGGTGGGCGTACCAGAATGTTAAATGACTGTTCATGTATGACTCTCACGCTCAGAGGACATGATTGTTGTCCTGTGTTCAGCATATCGTTTCTACTTACTCACCACATCGGCGAAACGCGAAATCAGGATCAGTTGGGCCCAAAGCTAGATTCAAATAATGTTCTCGAATACCAAAGGCATATTAGTTTTGTTCAGTTGAACACCATGAGGTACATAACATTTCTTGCGCCTTCCCGTTTTCTAAGCTTTCCTGCGCGCCACTGATTTCACGCACAGCACAGAATTGATGGGTGGATGGAATGATTTGGTGAAAAAAAAACAAAAAAAAAACGGATATTCGAACATGATAACTATCGATGAAAATGGTAAAAACGGTCTATGTTCACCCTTCACCAATGCCTTTTAGTCTCATATTAGTCGAAGAATAAGTTCCATGGAACGCGTCAAGAACAGCACACGATGCCGTGTTGTATTTCACCAATCCCTAATAGAAAAGAACAGAGCTACAGGGCGTTCCCTGCTAAATAACGGAATGACAAAAAGCATTTCACGTGTCACATAGGACAAAGGGTTTTGATCAAAGTGCTCAGGGATCTTAAATCAATATTTTAGTGCCATTTTGAGGAAGGTTAGGAAATGGCTTTTCAACCCCTTCAATGTCAGCTCTTCTTTAAAAGTCTCAAAGGAAGCGAGAAAACGATCACGTGCACCCCTTAAAATTCGCATTACTGATAACTAGAGGTAAATTCAAAAGACACACCGTTATCGATGTTTATGTCGACAAAATTATCAATATATGTATGATATTCTATTTTATAATATTCTGATGCTCTATCCATATTATATCGAAATTTGTATACCGATGAAAATGCATTCTTTAGGACGCCGATAATATCGATATCGTTTCATCTCTAACTGCGCTGACGCTTTTTACCCCCAGTCATGCTTTAGTTAATTCCCCCCATAAGGAGCAGTTTTAGAATTTTTGCAGTTGCGGCACATGAGAACATTGCACTGGCCACGGGAGCGCCCTTTACCCCGAATTAACCTGCCCACAATCACCCAGTTTACACATGCAACAGGATAAGCATCTAGTCCTCCTTTGGCCTCGTATAGATACATTCTGGTGCGAAATAGGCGCACCTACAAGTCGCGTAATCAATTTACCAGACGGAACCCACACGACATATGTTCTCTTCTCCCGACTACGCGTATACAATGCGCGTGCAACGTCGGCTGACGTATGGAATTTCGTTCCCTGTTTTACCAAAGAGGACGGCAGCGAGCGAATGCGTTGCTAGGCAACGAGATGTTCGGGCAGGGTCGACTATCAATTAGGAGACGGGAAGCTTTTTATTCGACACGCGCCGTTCCTCCTAAGGAACTATCAGCTTACAAGGAAAAAGACCGCATTTCACAGTGAATGTCCACATGACTTCGTGACAACACTCACCATAAGTTTAATTATGTATATAAAATATGTATATAAATAGTATTCATATGTATATAATAGTATACATTCATACTATAATTAGATACATTCATAATATACTATAATTCATACATAGTATGATTCATATGTATATAAATGGTACAGTAATAGTTATAGTGTGCACCAACACTATTGTTAATTATGGTTTGGCAAAGTTCATTAAAATACCTCAAATCGTGATTCATAAATTTTATTTGAGGGTTACTGATTGTGTTCACCGAATTTTCTTGCTCGTTTTATGTTCCCTTGTCTCATCAAATTCTTCCCCCCAAAAGTAAACACTGCACCCTGAGCCCAGAACAGAGACATCAGTTATATCTATATAAGTAAATGCAACATTACACACGGTTCAGTTGTTATGCTCTTAAATTATATTTGACTGATCACTGCATGGTCGAGGACATCTTTCTCATAGTGAGAAACTGAAACGCTGTCCCTGTGGCACAGTTCACAATGAGGAGCCCCTAATCCTCTCTACCAGCTCTCTGCTGCTTGATGCTTGTGTGAAAAATAATACGGAGATGGTAGTCCTTACACAGTACTACCATCTCCGTATTCTATACTCCTCTTTTCATTTATTTACATTCATTTTATTTACTATAGAAAGAAGAATTTGTTCATTCGGCACAGAACACTATTCATTAGTAATAAATGCTACATTTATTATTAAGTAGTATTGTATGTAAACATTTCCACCGCATTCTCTGAACGTTGAATGGAAATCGAATTTCCCAGTTCCCCTGTGTTCTATCACCGCTTCAAAAATTTCTTTATTCGAGAAGCTTATGAGCACAAGTCTCGATTTCTGTTCCGTGGACGTGGCTCATTGCAGAGTGATGTATCGATGTTAGTCGCTTTCTGTCTTTAAGGAATGTGTACGGCATATAATGTCACTTTCCGTCTTTATACATTTCAACTTGAGAGAAAAACATTTACATGTTCATAAAAGGTCACGTCTTTCTCCTGTTCAAATTGGCAAGGGCTGCTTAATGTAGCCATGCATGAGAGTGCGTCCAGGTTTGCTTTTCCACCAGTAATCAGCCACTTCGTATTCTCCTTGCGTCCTCGTATGAAAAACAAAATGCTGCGTGCATGAACAATATTCGACTAAGGCGACTTCCAGAGCAGCACTTCAGGAATTAAAAGGACAGACATGGGCCGTTGCCCATACTCTGAACACGTGCTTTTCGCGCTCACTGCTTTCCACATGATTGCGTGAAATGCCAAAATTAGATGTACATATTTAAACCAAGGAGCCACAACAGACACGGACCGAGACAGCAAGACGAACACCTCGCTCCTCCGCGGTATAAATACGCTGTTTCTTGTTGTAATAAAGTATTTTGTTGGTAGTAAAGGAGCGAGGTGTTCGTCTTGCTGTCTCGGTCTGTGTCTGTTGTGGCTCCTTGGTTTAAATATGTACAACTTATACCAACGGGCCCAAGTTGAAGCTTTGTTGATCAAATTAGATAGCGGACCCCTCCAGTCAACTCCCTGAGTGCTGTCTCGACCAAACTCGTTCAACCACTAACGTTGTGTCAAAAGCAAACATGTCACAAAGAAAGACCTGTTCCGCAGAATACGTAAAAGGCACATTATTCAGGTTCTGAGTGATGCCAATGCAACAGTTCCATGCAGGGTATGAAATTAAGACGCTAGCTGTGACACCCTTCGAATAAAATATTCTGCACTGTCTACATGTTCTTGGCTATGATCGCTTGAAATTCCAGGGCATATATACACAGCGCCGCATATGTGGAGGGCGGTGTTAAGCTCATAAGACCGTTACCGAATGCGTTTCGGCAATAGCCTTCAACGCCGCCACCGTGCATGCCTAACCTTGCGCGTTAAACGCCAGTTTGCTTTCAGTGCCGCCCTTATTTCCCTTATATACGTAACATCCCTGTCAAATAATATATATCCTTATATGAGCGCATATACGTATGAGAGTGAACATGCGCAGGTGGATGTATATGAAAGAGGTCATTTCTTCCGCATCCGCTGCAGCTGCGTTACAAGGCGGCCGTTGCCTCACAATTCGCCCGGACTCATGACGTTGCCTGTGGCATTTGAGTAGCTTTCGAACGGTAGAAACTACATTGCATCCAACAGCAGGCTCGGGAGCGGGAGGTGATGTCATTCGTGCCGCTTGCTTTATAGCGTCTTTATAGAGCGGAACAAGTTAGAGCAAAACGTTTCAGGTTGGAAACCACCGGATATGGGACAGTGCGAATGGAACAGTTCCTTTTATCCACTGTTCTCATAACTTGACGGATAAGGAGCCTCAAGCGCCGATTCCCTGTGGTGATCAACATTCCGAGGGAAATGCAAGGCGATGGCAATTCAGCGCAAGGAACAACACTTCTCGCGTTACGAACTGGCAGAGCGTGTCAGCGCCAGCGGCCTTGTGTTTCCGTGGAGCATAGGTCTGTACCTGAACCAGAGACAGGCCTGGGGCAGATGTGTCCTGGGCAGACCGTACTGGAACACCCTTTATTCATAAACCAGCAGGTGGTAGGAGTCGATTCAACCTCCTCCCAGTCTTGACGCAAGGAGAGGAAGGAGAGGATGAAAGCAGTTAACCGCATGCCAATAGGACACCCGTGCGCAGATAATTCCTTCTTTCGTGCCCGTTGGAGAAATAAATGAGCGCGTGAAGAAGTCAACTTGCACTCGTGATGCGAACGATAAAGAGCGCTCCCTCCCGGGCTATAAATTATTCTCATGTGCGAGAAAACAATGATCCTCCTGCAAGTTAGGTCCAAGTTTCACGGTTTCCATATGGCTCAAACAATCCACTGTAAGCATTCGGCCATGCTCTCTCAGAGGCAACGTTGGTTTCGATAAGCGGGGGTAAGTGGCATGTACGTACGTGTCCAGACCCGAACAAAAACTCGAAGCAGACGAACGCAGCGGAAGTCCGATTCTTACACCAACCAAGTCACGTGCTTGCATCGACAGAAAACCAGTCGTCCTGTCTATTCTATTTATCGTTACGATCCGCTGCACAACAGCAAAGCAGCATCCCTCACGCAGGAAAAAAGAAATGGCGCCTCGCAGGTGAAACCATGGACGACCGTGAAAAAATCGTTTTGCCGCTTCTCTCATCCCACACCTCTAGTCACACTTGGACGCTCCAATGTTGCCTACCTACTTCGTTTTTATTACCGCTGGTTTTGTCTTTTTTCTGCTTCCATTTGGGCGCGGAGGAGGCTGTAGAGCAACATGTGGACAGGTGTCTTTTGTTCGGACAGGTCAGACACGGGGGGGCTAACGAGAGGGATTTCCGGCGGAACCCCATCCCGTTATCTGCGAAGCTTCACAGTCAAGCGAGAGGTCGGTGGAGCTTCAGGCTCCGCCTGCCAGAGATGTCTGGTCGGGGCGGAGTTACTGAGAAGGCGCGATCGGGACGCGGTACTGACTCCCGCAGACGGGCGGTGGACGCTCGACGGACTGTGCTGGGATATACAACGTTCGATGCTGCCTTTCCGTAAAACTGCCACCTTCTGTGTTGTTGCAAAACGACGACGGCCGTGAGCGACGTGGGTGTGTCGGAGAGAATGCCAGTGATCAGTCCAGGCCCGACGGTAACGGCTGAGGAACAGCTGAAGATGTGCGCGGGCTGCGGGTCGAACATTGTGGACAGGTTCTATCTGCTGGCAGTGGAACGTCAGTGGCACACGAGGTGTCTCCGGTGCTGTCACTGCAAGCAGCAGCTGGACTCTGAGCTCACTTGCTTCGCGAGGGACGGCAATATTTACTGCAAGGAGGACTACTACAGGTGAGGCAGATGCGTTTTTCCACCTGCGTCGGACTCACTTTGCTTCTCTTTACTGTTCCTCATATCCTGGCCTCTTCAGTTTTAGAAAGAGCATTTAATGCATGAAAATAGGGACGTCACCTAGGAGTAGGTGGCAATGCCTGGTAATTTCTGTTTGCCTTCCTCTCCATCTGAACAGTAAATACTGGAAAGCAACTACTGTGCTTCGACGGTCAAACACGTGAGACAGACGCTCAGAGAACGCGCAGTTCGTGTACAGGCTGAGTACCTTGAATGCTCGCCGACAACTCCAAACTGCGCTCGTCTGTGCTTCCCACTTTGCGTGTGTGGCTTATTTTGTATGTGTGTGCGCGTTTCACGAACATCGGTACGGAAAAATGGGGAGACGATGAAATGTGAAATCAATGGTCGCGAAATGCTGAGCACCGAACATAAAAGAAAAGAAACGCAGAAGCCACAGGTATGCTCCTTTCGAAAGAGATCCTCCCCAGAGGAGGGAGATATCACTTCCACCTCACTTCTCCGATAATCAGGATACTTGGTTTCTGCGGTTGTAACAAAAAATAATAAATGAATAAAAAATACAATGGAATAAAAAGAGGGATTAGATTGAATATACGGAGCATTATTCTCAATTAGCACATGGTTCACGTGTAATGATGACTGTGCTCGAAGGGTTTTCACCAGTGTCCTATCATTCATGTAACCATAGCATAGCTGAGCGAAAATGCACATGAGAAACAAAGAACAGCTGAGCTCAAGACGCCTGCCACAGCTGTGGAGTACAACCAGTAAAGCGATATAAGTGTCGCTTATATTATGCAACGCAATGCATACTTCTTCAACGTTCTGAATTGACGCAGGCTTGTATGCGCATGTAGTTCTGACAACTGCTGATGGCTTTCCACAGCACAGTCGAGGCTCACCGGAATGCCAAAGTTGAAACGCTTTGCACACGAACAATAGAGTGATCTGAGCATGCATCTTGCTTTCGCTTGACAGCGGGGTCTTGCTTACATGAAAACGCACGAATTCTTAATTACGCATTGTATTTCGAATTACTAGAAAAAAGGGGAGTATTTGAATGATGTATATGGTTGCTTGGAAAAATGAATTATGCGCTAGACACACGGGCTCCGGCGGCGCTCACTTTTCTACACGTGTCTGAAATTACGCATTAAACGATCATGGTGGTTACTCCGTCGAGAATAAAAATATGAGGCAGAAAAGTGCTTGCCTCAGCTTTTACTCAAGCGCAACGGCTCTGAACAAACGCTGTCGATAAATTGGAGTGCATTACGACCGAGTCTATATCTCAATATTTTTCTTATTTAGTTTTGTCCCTGCAGCTTAAATACAGAGCCTGATCGCATAACATGCGACGAATAAGTAAATAGAGTTTGGCGACCACCATTTGAACCCGGCTGTTATGGAGCGAGTTCAGCTAGGCTCACCGCGCAGGAAACAGGGCATCGTAGCGCGCGTGATATTCTCTTCTAAAGGAACTAACGAACCGCAATGTTTTCCGAAATGGCAAACTCTGTACTGTAAAAGCTTCTACTATCGAGACAGTTCCGCACGGGAAGTCTTTGAGGCGATCGCTATCTTAGTGAAGCCCATACGTCAATGGTCGACCTCTCACGACTCAAGATCCGGGACTCTGCGGCCGTTTGAGGGAAACTCAGGAAGCCCCTGCATCCGTCATTTTCACACCCACATCGAGTTCGGTTTCCGCTGTATTGTGTTGTATCTCTTCCCCTGGTTCCTCGATATCCGCCAAAAATGGCATTCCTGTCAATCTCCCGCTTCACTAACTCTCTATAATAAGACACTGACGTGCCGTAACAATTTAGCCTTCGCACTTACACTCCAGATCTAAACATTCCTTGCCGATAACAGAAACTGATTATGCGTTATCATCTGCAAACTTGATACTACATGACTTTACGGCAATACAGTACCGTAGCGGAGTCGGCCGGGATGCCTGGAAAGGCAACACAGAGTCGTCCTTTTAGACAGTCCTTCCGACCAAAAATTCTAGTGGACCACACTCGAAAGAAGCAACTTTCTGGACACGCAGATTCAATATATGCAAAGCACCTGTACAGTGTATTTACAGGTCCCGCACTGAACTATTTGAATGGTGCTAGGGGTTGTATATAAAAATAATAATTAGTTGACGTCGATTGTGGGACACCAAGTTGATCGCTTCTGTCTTGTTATCTCAAGAGCAAGTGCAAAGAAGACTCCTTTTATTGAGACGTTGAGCTCATGGTTGTCCTGAATAGTACAGCGGGGGCGTTGAGAATTATACCTGCCTCTATACCCACTCTCACCCACCTCTATTCTCACATGTAATGCCCATCAAAATGCGTGCTACATGCATACAACTGCGGACGGTTCCTTTAAGGTTTTCTATACCTTACACACTGTTCAATGAGATGCCCTTTCGTTGTGCAGGCCCTGCGCCGAATGCGATTATTTCGTGTTTGTTAAAGCAGACAGAAAACGGAAGCGCGCGGAGGTGAAGGTAGTGTCCTGCTGTTGCAGCCGCCAATTCGCAGCACAAACCACGGTGGTCTATCGGGGCGGCGCCATCCCTGTAGGATCCAATTAAAGCTATGTACAAGTCCAGAACTGGGAGGGAGGAGAAGGAAGCCTGCTGGTTCAAAGTCCAAAATAGACCTACACCTATAGAAAAAGTTTTCGACTACGACGACCCTGACACCTCGTTAACGATCCTTTGCTGGAACAAAGCTTTTTCGTAGTAACCCTGTCGTGGGTGTTCACCCGCCTTCTTTCCTAATGAAGACTTCACCAAAAGCATACCACAGGGCAGCGCGTGAGAACCACGGCGGCTCATCCATTGTCCACGGAAGCCCTAGGGTCCAAATGATTATGACCACCCCCCTCTTTTTCCCTCTTTCTATTATCTCAGAGCAGGAGTTTTATTGCCGAGCCATTTGGGGACGTACTCGCGCTCCGCTTTCACCTGCGTTGGCAAAGGTGGCGCCCCTTTTGTGATCCGTCTTCGCCTTTGGTGCTACGCTCTTTGGGTGCGCCTCTCACCATGCACGGCTTCTTATAGTTTTCTCCACTTTCCGTCTGCCACAATGACTTTCTGCAACTTTTTGTTGACAGTCATTCGCTACAAAGGCGAAAACGTTGTTGCCGTCTGGTGAGAAGAAAGAAAGATGGGAATCTTTTCGCAGAAGTGCTGAGTAGAAACGCGTGCTGTCTTTTTTTTTT
>JARGYV010439111.1:0-10830 GCA_029532675.1 Ornithodoros moubata | reverse complement strand
GGTTAGAACGAGGATTGGCAGCGAAGGCAGAGAACGGCCGCACCTCCACCAATTGTGAAGACGGCGGTGATTGTCTGTTTATTATCCGAGCGTCACTCTCGGAATGAGAGCACGGGGCTCCCGTGCAGTGATGTCGGTGGTGATGTACAGTGACGATGATGATAGTTTCTGTCTCACAATATATATATATATAAGTAAATATGAGCTAGGGAAACGAAATATATTCCATTATCAGACAAGGAACGTTAACAGTGCACTTCTAGATAGCAAGTTCCGCGTCCAAGGGATCATTCGTACTCAGCATACCAAAGGTGTACGCCGCAGATGTATTCGAACTGATTTGCTCAAGTGCCTTAAAAATTGGCGTGCATGAGCGCATTCGTTTATCTTGTCACACACTCATCCACGCACTCTATGAAAACCGTATCATGTACGCAGTTGCACGCTTCATGTACGCATCTTTTTCGAAGCAGACCTAACGATTGCCCCCTGATGTACTACAGCTGGGGTAGTTTGCACTTATCCAATGAGCTGATTAGCCAGGCTCATGCTCAGCCGTGCGCTGCTGGTACACCTGCTAGCAACACAAGAGAATATTGTCACGGATGAACGGCAGACGACATGTCAAGCTGTGTAACTTGCAACCACTTTATTAGCCTACTTGGCTATAGTGCGTGTCGCAGTCACGCTCCTTCACGGCCCGACTTGGGCTACGCGTCGGTTTATACAGTTACGGCGGAAACTTCTGGTAGCCTCGAGTGGCGCGCGTCACGCGCTGAGAGTAGCGACGCGTCGTTGCCGGTGGTTTACCGAAGGAGCTAGAATGATCGTGTTGTTGCTATCGTAGAACGGGGCTCCTCCGCTTGCCGTCAAAAGTCTGTGACAAAATCTGATGAGCTTCGCGGCAATATGGTTCTCTGAATCATTCGTTTTTATCTTCTCACGGGATCTCAACTTTCTCCAGACGCCTTTCCTTTGTTCCCCGAATCAGAACGCCCTTCAACTAACACATTCTCGTGCGCATGATCTATGTCATTGAATAGCACTGAGCTACATTTTTGTGTATATATGAAGAAACAGAAAGAAAAGAATTGAAAATATGTCTCATGGGAACATTAGGCGAGAAAGGAGCAGGCAGAAGAAGAAGAAAATGGGGTCCACGGGAAGAAGAAGTTCCATGAGCTACGCGTATATCAGAACTGGCAGGGTAGCTAGCCACCTTGCGAGACGTGTATGCGGAAATCTCTGTGGGCTTCACCTGATAGTCATGCGGGTAGAATGCAGCGCGCTCTACATTTTTCCTTCGTTTTCCTTTTTTTCGTTTTTTGTTTTCTTCTTGCTGGTACCACTAAAAGACCGCTATGGCCACGAGCAGCGTACAGACGTGGGCAGATGGAGAAAGAACAGCAAGGAGTGGGGGGGGGGGGGGTGGCTGTGGAGGAGGCTGTGCGTCTGGAAACCCTTCGCGAAACCCAGACGAAAACCCAGACAGCAGAGCCGGGGGTGGAATTTGAAACCTCCACTTCCCAGGCTACAGCATGAAATGAGTGGCGTCTTATCCCACATCAGTCATGCCACTGGGGCTTTACGATTCAGCACGTCTTGCTGAACTTTTTTGGTACCTTAACTTTAAGCGTAACCTCTGTGCCGATCCGAGGAGAAAACGTGTCTTTATTGGCAGGAAACCGATTACGAAAATGAGAAGAAGGAAACCCGTCAAGTCGACCTCAAAGCGTCGTGCCATGGAGAGGGCTGCACATACTCGGTGTCGGGCCTCGACGGAGGTGGCGACTACCACGTGGAGCTTTTCCCTCACTACAAGGACGTCGGTCCATTTGGTGGAATGGTTGGTTTTGGTGGATGCCATGTCCGTAAGCTATAGACTCATTCTTGCCACTATTATTACATATGGTCAGGAAAATACTGAGCTGCGTTATTGTATAGAAAATGACATAGAGGCAGGTTAACTGGAGCATGAACTTCAAGCCTGAGCACAAGGAAAACTGAACTGGTACACACGTTCAAACACAGTGGTTCAAAATTTCCTTCACCGCCGGCGGATTCCTCGTCTCCTCAGTGCAATATTTAGTACCCTAAGGTGTACCACAGTAACGGCTGATAATGACAAAACCGAAGTATTTTGTATTTTAAACCTAAACATTTACCACTAAGCACCGCTTCTTCATCTCCGTAAGTGTATGATAAACTCACTGTCACGATAATGCAAGCCATAACTATGAATAGGCTTTAGACTCTTTGAATTAAACTGCGTGCTGCTATACGAGCTTTGGCTGCCTTTTGGTTGCGGTATGCATTGCATCCCGTTTATGTCTAATGTCTGGGACACGTACCTTATATCATTGCTTTTAGCTACAGAGCGTAGAAATAACATATATCATTCTTGGCTTTGGTGTGTAGGTCCTTCACCACCGACGAAGGAAATCAAGTTGGTCAACGATGCTACGCTGAACAAAACTGAGCAGGCTTTTGAAGTTCCATTGGATATGTTTGCTTACATTTCTGGCTTATCCTACCATAGGCATTGGATCATTGGCCAGGACACAGAGATCGGTGAGTGCAGATGACATCAGACAACTCTCAAATTGATTCAGCGGTAGAAGTCAACGTCAACAGGATTCACTTGTCTGCACCACAACCGGTTTCATGTCATGACACTTTCTACGAAGCTTGTACATGGCGGCATGACCGCCATAAAGGAAACGTCATGCACTATTCTTAATGTAAAAGTACATGCTACTTGTTTTGCGAATACTGTGCTGGTTAGTTCGAGCTTGTTGGTGCATTGACATTTGGCATCGACATCCGTGTGTTCCAGCTCCCGCAGCTCTACAGGACCAGCGCGTGCTTGCTTAGCTTCAGAAGAGTGAAAACATGGTGAATACCGAAGGAAGGGGTTACAAGCTGTCATATTAATCACGATAACTTCAGCTTCAGTAATGTAGAGTTGAGTTTCTCTGAACTGTGACCTTACACTCCAAGACCGAATGAAACTTTCCGTTTATGACCAGGACACTGCGAGCATCCAGTTACTTGGAAGATGGCCATCTCGCAAGACCCCATTAAGTGCTACTTTATCCTGGACGAAGATAAGGGTGAGAGACTCATCTGCTTAGAAGTACAGCAGCCACCGACATCCGTGAACTCTTTATATGATGCCGATGGCACAATGACATCCAGCTCCAACATGCAATGCCCGTGAAACGCAGCTGCTCTTCTCAGTTTCAGGGTGCTTCATTCCTCTGGAGTGGTTTAGTGTTGCTGCGAAATTGCCAACTCCACTCATATGCGTTTCTCATATTATATGCTGGATACTTGAGCGACAGTTTTATCTGGTTAAAACACGTGTAACTAGACGGCACCCTGCGCTTTCCTGCAGTTCCCTGCATGACATAGAAAAAAAAAAAGAAAAGAACAGAGCAATGACCATAGAAAGAGGGACATGAAAGAGACCCCTATACGCTTACCTACGTGGTCACGTTTTATTAGTGCTGTCGTTTATTATGCTGCACTTTCTAGTTTTGATTGCCAACACTTCATGAAACTTTCTTGCGGCTGGCGTCAGCTCTGCAGTTTGTAATCGTTTCAAAACATGCATATTTCTGTAGCCGTAGGTGTGTCGTTAACTGCACTGCGTAGTCGGCCTCGCTAAGAGCGGTAAGGTCATAAATGACGTACAGGGCGCGACTTTGAAGTGAAGTACGCTGGCATAGACCTTAAGTCGTAAAGGGAGAACTTCGTAAAATATCCTTACAGCACAGCCGGCAGTAGGAGTCGGTCTCAGGACCTCGCAGTTCTGCCGTTTGCCGGGAAACTTCTGTATTGGGGTCAGATTGGGAGCACAGCCATGATTTCACGCCGAACCCCTAAAGGAGAAGAAAAACTACACTACAGTCAGTTGACACAACACCTTGACCGGCTAACGACGGTCGTGGAGAAACGTACGTGCCGTTACGTACGTGCGAGTACCGTGGAACAGCCAGAAAAACGCGCGGACAGTTGGGAACGGGGTAACAGCATGAGGCTAGGGAATACCCTGTGGTGAATGACGTGCTTACCACGAATCTCCTCGAACATAATTGAAGACGTCAGCCACCGCCTCCCGAATTCAACAGCGCCAAGCACTTTCTTCACCCTGCAGAGAACCCTGAGAATTCCCGCCCTAACCCGCTGCATGGCCTCAAATATGCCCGTTGGATGGTCTCCGTACACCGCCTTACAGCGAACCAGCCACAGCTGATAGTTAATTTCCGTCGTCAGAAGGACGAAATGGCGGTGATGGCGGAGGAGAACGGTGATTCCAGCAGAGACTGAATAGCAGGCCACAATGGCGACAATGGCGAGTACGCATTAACGTCCTGGCTCCGTTCAGGGTCTTTACACAGGACCGACACTAGGCTCCGTCTCAATGAAGGGCAGAAGAGATCGCCAGCCAGACGGCAGCCAGCCATCGGAAGCAGCGATAAAACTGTAGGGAGACCGTCGGTCCCGGGAGACCTCCCCGTGCGCTCGGCCTTCACAGCAACGGTGTACTCATGCTCCGCAAAGGGAGAAGTATTGAGCACAAAGTGCCTCATCCCAGGCATGAAAGCTCGGCTGTCGGCGTCAACAGGCGACGCCCCGTTGTACAGTGTCGACAAGTGGTCTCGGAATAACTCGGTAAAGTGGTCGCTCTCCCCCCATCGGTTCAGCCTGCACAGAGCCATCGTCCACTCTGAGGCTATCAACGACATTGCGAGGTCGGCGCAGGTAGCGGCCAATGAGAAGGCGGGAGCAGTGCGCCTCTCCTCACGAGCGCTCAACCGATTGCTCTGATGGAAAGAGATCCCAGGAGCGCAGCTATAGAGAGAGAGTCTCCTCAGCACATTCTGAATGGCGACTTTATATCCAGGACCCCTAGAGCCCGGATGACGTAGAATGACCAAAACCTGCCGGAGATGGCGCACACCTCCTGACGGTTGTCTTTCGCTCGCCGGGTGCGCCATTGTCAAAGAAGTCTCGCGGCTCCCGACTTTGTCTCCTCCCACCAATCGGATGAAAAGGAATTTATCGCGGAATCGCGGCAGCGATTTATCAGCCAGGGCTCTACATCAGTCCGGATTTCGAAGTCCTCCAGTAAACTGACGGGCAGCCCCCAGAAGCCCGAACTAGCGAGATCGCGCTGGAGACCGTATAGCTTTAAACAAACTCCAAAGGTCGACTCCCGAAGGATCGACTCTGCATTCCCTCGCGTGTGAGACGAGCCCAGGAGAGAGATAACAATGGTCGATTCGCCTATGTGCACCACGAGAGTTGTGCACCTACGTCTGCTGATACTGCCCATTGTTCACATGTGTAAAAGCGTACACAAGGCAAAACCAGTGAAGGAGCTGCGACAATTCAGTGTTTGCAGATTGCCTCCTACTGCCATGACCATCAATTGAGCTTTTGAAGTCACCCGCAACCATCAGAATCGAATTGGCGAAGAAAAAAACAATGGAGACCTGGGGAAAACTCTCTCTTGTAACCCTGCTGTGCACGCGCGTACAAATTGACAATGCGAAGGAGTGCTCTCCCCATATCAATATCCACAGCTATGACACAGCCATCGATGTCGCGATCATAACACTTCAAATTTCCATTGAATGATGGATATGGAAGGAGCAAGATCCTGACATCTGACTGACAGCGCGATCTGTGACTAAAAGAAGACTTGTATGGCGTGCAGTGCTTCCAGCACTCTTATCGCCCAGCCGGATAACAGACGCGTCTCCTGAAGTAGGAGAACGTCAAAACGTAACACACGGGCCCACTGTAAAACTGCGAAATGTTTAGAACTAGGACTAAAACCTCTACAATTTCGTGTTGAAATGCAAAGAGCGATTACAAGGAAAAGAAGGACACTTATTCTTTAGGCTATTACTTATTAGACAACAGCGATGCGGCGTCAGCCACACAGGGCTCAGATGCCCCTACGTTTCATGCTGTGGCGAGAACTGATCAGCTTCACATCTAAGTCCTCTATGCTCTGCAGTGCAGAATCACTAAGAAACCACTTCATATTCCCACCGTGACAACCTACATACTCGCTTTCCTCGGATGGTTCCTCACCCGCGACCTCTATGTTCGCACTTGGTTCAGACTGCGTCGCAACAGGTTTGGGGCCCTGTTCCACCAGCGATGCCTGACCCCCCTCGATAGGAGCGGAAGTTGCGACTTCGGGAGGAGCCGCAGCAGCATCTGGAGGCACCAGGGGCTGCTCAGAGTCTCCACTCAACCGCCCATACGATGGGAAACCGGTCGCTGCCTCGCGAGGCACAGTAGCAACACGGCTTGTCCACGTCTGTACGGCACAAGTCAAGAACGAGTGATCTGCCCTGCACCTGTGACACGCTCTGGCACACGACTCGTGTCCCACCTCTCCACATCTCACTCACGAAGGGGCAGAACAATTCTTCTTAAAGTGACCGGCTTCCCCACGGCGAAAACACACGCGACGCATCCCCGAGTTGCGGATGATTATGCGCCTTCCCGTGACACGCAAGATATTGGGCACCAGACTCTGTATCTCCATCACCACAGGTCGATTGCCGGCCTCGATGGAGCACAGATCCGGATTTCGCGTGTGATCTTCTTGACCACACCGTACGGGGACAACAAAGCCACAAGTGGGCGTCGTCCACCGTAACGGGTGCCTTACACAGTGACGGTGGTCAGGCTGGTCTCTAGGGAGAGGATAGGGACGGTCTCTCCATTAACAGTGACAGACTCGACATTCTTTTTATTTATTTATTATTGGCGACCGACGCCCTATGGGCTGTCCTCACCTTTAACTCAAACGTGCATTCGTCCTGGTGTTGAAAAGAACGAATGCTTTCTCGCGCTACCTTCTTAACTAGAGATAGCAGAAATTCTACCCTGGTGACTGTCGAGGGAAGGCTAACTTGAAAGTATAAAGGCCTACTGGCCATGGCTGAACAGGTGGGATAAACAGCTGTCTACCCCATCCTGGCAGCTAACGGAAGTCCAACGGTATGATGAAAAAGCGTGAAAAAAAAAGAAGCACTCACCCGACGCTGATAACACCCACTCGACTGACCTTGGAATCTCCTCGCTGATCAAGGTATTGCCAACTGCATGGAAGGGCCACAGACAAGGTGCCAAGTCGTTTACCGGGCAACTGCCAGGGAGCGAGTACGCTTTAGATCGCGTGACCACGTCTATTTCGTATTCCATTCATTTCAATGTACCATAGGGATGCCTGTCATATACTGTGTTAGGGAAATTAGACCACTAGTCATCCCCGCCTTTGCTTTTGTGTCCTGTGACAGGTTGCCAAAGCTGATTGGTTAGCTGCATACGCTGCATCTGCTTGTTGCCCAATGCACTCTAAAGATAGAACTTCACCGCATAACACGGCGATGACCAATCGCTATTTCGAATGATATCTTTTACTGACCCTATGTGCTGGAAACGGCGGGCGTAGGCCCACTGTTTCCAGCAAGTGGCGTCGCTGAAACGTATCATTCGGAACGGCGATTGGTCATCGCCGTGTTATGCGGTGAAGTTCTGTTTTTAGAGTGTGGCGTTTGCCATATGTTTTTCGTTAGCTGTCCTCCAAGTGAGTTATAATGTGACTCTGAAGAACCCATCTTGACAATCTCACAGAAGGTTCGCCCATGTGTCAAATAAAAGGCGATGTGGCTCGCTGTGTTCTTGGTCGTGAAGATCCATCGGACTGCTTCAACTTCTGCAATGGGCCTCTCAAGGTTGGAGTCCGCTACGGGTGAGCATTCTGAGTGGTCAGTGACCAATCAAGTAGTAATCCCGTGGTATTTTTTTTTTCGCGAGTAGAGAGAAAGAGCTCACCTGCCAACTCTCAGTCATGTCCACTGCGCTGCGCATCTCATGAACTAATTGTGTTTGTTTCGAAACTACTCAATAATTTGTTACTTTGAGAGTAACGGCACTTGGACCAACTCAAGAGGATGATTGAAGGCCGATGGTTGTTTCGCAGGTTAATGGCAAGAGCATACTACCACGGCTTGCGCTATGTCGATTCCAAGGCTGCGTTCTTCACTGCCGGGACTCCTATTTGTGAGTAGATATATTTCACACTTCTTGTACTTTTTCCCTCACTGCTCTGCACAAGATGAAAGTAACCAAATATTGTTTTTCTTGAGTCTGCTGGGATAAATAGCCAGCGGGCTATGATGGTCTAAAAGTGTTCACAGGTGCTTTACGTTTTTTACCCAGGGCAGTACGTTCCTAGAATTGGAAGCACATTTGAGTGCAACATGACCTTTTGTTGCGTGATGAATTGATAGCTTTCGTGCTGTTTTATCGTCGAGGTTCTCAGAGCTGTACAAGTCTCGAATGTACTGCTTGCAGCGGGTGGCGAGTCCGGGACCCATTCAGTCCTGTATCGGATGGCTGGACTTCTCATCATCACGTCAGTCCTATACAGGGCAACCGGCGCCATCTTATCATTAAAGTGAAGGAAAGAAGGAAAATATAAGGTAATGATGCGTTTTACACTTTATTTTTACATTTTTCCTCTGAAAGCATATACGTAATATGTCTCAAATACCAAATATATTACTCTAATGTTCATTTCATTTTTAGCAATCGATTTTCAATGATTTCCTCGTAAAGCTAGGAAAGTGCAACCATCACCAAGCAACTCTGGGCGGCACGCGTCGTCGTGTAGTGAAAACTGCACGCCCTCTTCTTTGCGTGATCCGGAATTCTGCGATACATGACGCCTGTCGTCGATGCATGGTTGCTGCGTCCTCGACCGTTCTAAGATTGCTTCTACCCAATTCTCACGATAAAGACTGCAAAGGTCAACCTAAATGGACACAAGCAATGTACCGCTTGTTTCATCGCGGAAAACAATGACTGCTGAGTGGAGCAGACGTGAACAAATGAGGAAGAGGTGGAAGGGGGCGCAACTGACACCCACAAAAAACACAGAACAACAATCAACAAGTCAGAGAAACAACAGTCTCTAAAAACAGAACTTCACCGCATAACACGGCGATGAGCAATCGCGATTTCGAATGATATCTTTTACAGACCCTATCTGCTCGAAACGGTGGGCGTACGCCTTTTTTGTAACACTTATGCAGTGCATAAGTGCCACAAAAAGGCGTACGCCCACCGTTTTCAGCAAGTGGCGTCGCTGAAAGGTATCATTCGGAACGGCGATTGGTTACCGCCGTGTGTTGCGATGAAGTAAGGTTTTTAGAGTGCAAGGTGACTGTTTTAAGAAGGTGTGCAATGTAAGGTGCTCAAGAGTGGTTAGTACGGTTCAGGTAAGGTTCAATAAAAACATACAAATAGTCCTAAATATGATCCTTGATCATTATTAAGAAAATCGAAGGAACCCATGCGGACTGAGGCAATCACCCCCTATATGTGCACACGTCGTTATCAATTGTTCTTCAGCGCTTCTACGCAACACCTGAATGTAGGCAGACGCTGATGTCAAGGTGTGCGTGCATGGAAGACATAACAAAATTTTATTTGAACCGCTTCATGCTTGTGCGCTCAGGAGTAGGGCGTTCATTAAGGTAGCTAGTGTCATTAAATACGCGTAATAATATCGAAAAAATACAGGTACGCAGCGGGAAAAGCGCGTGTATTATAAGCGGAAGAAATATGCCATTGTTATGAGCAGATGTTTACAGTAGGGGCTGTTTGTGACACCCTTCCCATCATAGTTGGCGTGACATAGTGATATACAGTGTAGACAGTGTATTACTGACGTAACGTAAATGACGTAACATTTGGTGTTTCTGATTCCTTTTTCAGGTTACAGAATTCTATAACAGAAGTACCGGACAAGCAAGGTAGAACGTTACAGCGAACAAATTGATCCCGGGTTTCAGAAGAGAGAATCTTCAAAATACGGTTTTGAGCCCT
This sequence comes from Ornithodoros moubata, assembly GCA_029532675.1. Lineage (NCBI taxonomy): Eukaryota > Metazoa > Arthropoda > Arachnida > Ixodida > Argasidae > Ornithodoros > Ornithodoros moubata. Next base: position 906 of record JARGYV010439111.1, on the reverse strand, counting down.
GTTTTGCCGTGCCTACACCCACTGAAGAAGAATCTATGCACAGCACTAGTTCACCGTGGCTACACAAACATCTACACTTAGATACAAGGCCTCTGATGTAGCCAGCATTTCCATGACCAAGTCATTATGTTGCTATATGTCGATTCTTCTTTTCATCCTCTAGCCATATTTGTCGCGCAGATTCAAGATGTGATTGTAAAGTTTTTCTTTGAAAGAACTGTAACCTGTACTTAAAAGATTCATCTATTCATGTGCGCTTTGGTAACTAGAAATGTCGCTTTGTTCGCTTGACTTTTGGCTCCCACCAAAGATTTGCTTTCACTGGTACATGTATGGTTCTTATAAACTTGAGATAACGAACTTCAATTAACGAACTTGAACGAACTTGAGAGACAAATATTTCATACTAGAAGTCATTTGAGCGCAGTTACTATTGAGGCAGTCTGAAGGTCAAACCAGAATATCACATCAAGTAAGTACGAGATAGGCTGAAGTCTTAACCCAAAGAAGTGCGCCCAAGCAGCACAATGTACTGAACGTCAGTTGGGTTAGGGGTGGATGGAATTAGAAAGGTTGCTTTTGTAGGTTACACTACGTCATAGGAACAGCCACAAACAAATAAGACACCTGACAACCAGCCCTATATGGTACTTGAGTTTCAGTCCATTGCGCTGCTTGGGCACTTTCTATAGCCGATAATGTAGTTATCGTTCTTAGAATCACAGCTTATGATGTGCCTTCTTGGCGGATAGCTGTATTCAATGTATTACGTATTTAAAGCTTAAAGCGATGGTCTCGTACAGAAAATTTCATTCCGAAACTTTAGTGAAATAAGAATTGTTAGTACTAATATAAGACCGCATCGAAAGCCCGTCGGCAGGAGCGCAATAGTTTTCGAGAAATTTA
>JARGYV010390444.1:0-10400 GCA_029532675.1 Ornithodoros moubata | reverse complement strand
CACTCACATATTAATAATTTAAAACCGCTGTGAGAAACTCAAATCTGAAGTCAGTGACCAGATTATACATCAATGACAGATACTTAAATGCATACGAGACACGAATCATACAAGATATACACCAACAGTAACAACATATCTGTATCATAACTTGTGTTTAGCTATAGCAGGCATCTACCAAGCAAGACTCTGTGTATGACAGAGTACACAGGGTCTTATGCTGGTACAACAAAACACTATATTTTTGAAGCAAACTATACTAAAGCTGCTTACTTTGAACACGTATTCAGTCTTCTTTCACTGCTAAAGATATGTCGGTTTGTTGCACAGTCATCACAAATGCAGTAAAATATGTAGAAAAAGGAAACATTAATCATAAATGCACACTAGCAAAACAATATTTCAAAATAAGACAATGACAAAAAGGGACAAGAAAGAGAAAGGCTTACAAAAGCTAAGAGGAGCTGCCTTCCACTTTGGTATAACAAGCTGAATCCCAAGTAAGCATGGAACACTGATAAATACAAACACCAAAAAGGCCTAATGAAGAAATGTTTTTACGTGTGACCAGGTGGCAGAGTTTGTCACATACACCAGTAGCAGTCGACAAAAGGCTAGTATGACTGCTTCTCATGTATAAATGTGACTAGAAACTTCTACAGTGCGATAAAAAAATAGGGCATTCTATCCATAAAGTTGGAGGGTTGTCCCATGGTCACCTTGAGTGATCACGGAAAATTGCAACAAGGGTAGCATCAACCCTTAAAATGATCGGGCTACCTCAAATTCTTTGGCATGTCTCCCTCTGTCTATTAGTCGTTGATGCGTAGGCCGCAGGGCCTCAAAAATTCTTGGCCCGCTTCATGGAACCACTTGTTTGAAACTGCAAGAGAGGTTGTCACATTAATCTCTCACTTGTGAGTGTTTACTGCATGTCATGCAGGTTAAAACATCCGGTTTAAAGGGCCCAAGACAACAAATTTTTCTTGAAGATTTTGTTTGAATATTACAGGGCAGAAAATATAAAACACTCCTGCAAAGTTTTGCGATGATTGGCCTTGTAGTTTATTTTTTATATCAACCGCACCATAATGCGCCTCACGGCTCCTCTTCGCGTGCCTCGTCCTACCGGAGGGGAGAAGCGGTGGCGTTACAACTACTGTGGTACACTTGTCTCCCTGACGGTACTACTGTATAACGTAATATCGCAGTAATGGTTTTCACATCATTTTAACTCATTTATAATTAGTGAAATAATCTTGAATAACTGCTGTTCGTAATCAGTAATTAAAGCCATTGGCCCTTTCTGTTGATGAACTGGGCTACCTATACACATAAGGCCCACATATTTGCAAAGATTCATGCATTCTGGCCACCAGTAGCCAGAAATCTATAGCAGTAGCCTAGAGAGTATACATCACTTCTGTTGAGTGAGTATGTATTATGCAGTTTCAGTAGAATATGGCGGCTCCCGTCAAATAAGCACTCGGTGAGGGGAAAGTATTTTTGCAGCTGAATTAGAAAACTATGGTGGCGTTTCAAGCAGTGAGAGTGATGTGTGACATTTATTGCCATCAGGGCTTGTACTGTAAACGAAAATCACACAGTTGACCCTCAAGTTGTCTTGGACCCTTTAAGCATTGGCTCATTTCATCATCTTCACTAATTTTTATTAGTGAAAATGAAGCATTTAGTCAGTCTCTGCTGACCTCTGCTGGCTACCAAGAATAGACGAATGAAATTTCCTTCTGGGGTGGGTAAGGACGCAGGGACTTCTCCTTAAATCCACCACTGGTCATTCTAAAGTTCCCACATGAGGACATCTGCCAAAAATTGACCTTACCCCATTTAGAGCCAGCAAGGACAGGACAGGCAGCATGCCGTGTCAGCACGTCACCTTCTCCACTGCGATGCAGGTTATGCCAGAATGCTGCCGCTCCCTGTGTCGAAAACAGGCCACAAGAATTTAAGCTATCCATTTTAGAAATGCCATTGGTGCAGTCCTCTTACCTTTTTGGGCCACAGGGCGAGCCTAAGCTGGGGGAAGACAGTGGCACCACCAGCCCAGACATCGCTCATCTGTACTCAACACAGACACATGCAACATTTCACATTTAACAACAGCGTAAATCAAACATGAACTAATTATTGCTTTTCATTATGAATACAGTCAAACCTCGATATAGCGAATGTCTGTGTAACGAAATTTAGCGAAAAAATTCTGCTGCACCTACGCAACTTTATAGACAACAATGTATTTGTGGAGTTCTCTATAATGAAGCTTTTAATACGAGGTACTCTGTTTAACGAAGTTCGCAGCACCAAAAAATCGCCAGTGAAATGTGCACTCCCTCCTGTCCATGCCATCCAGATTTGCCTGTGCGAGAGGAAGAGAGACATCTCCGCGTTCCTATTGATCCTACTGCGAAAGTCATGCGAAGGTCAAGCGACGGCCTAGCCTAATTGGTAGAATGGGGATCAGCCACACCCTCATTTGTTGTCAACAGGCACACGCTACGCTGTCACAAAGTTTCATCCCTTTCTCCACATCTGGTGTGTTGATTCCTCTTGTGCCTGCTTCGATATGAGTGAAGTTTGAAAGCCGAAAGCACTGTCTCTGGAGGAAAAAATTACCATCATCAATGCTCTGTCCAAAGGTGAGAAGAAAGGCATTGCTAAAAATCCAAAGCCAAAAATCCAAGGACTTTGCTTGCCTGCTGGGATGTGATGATTTCAAGGCAAGCACTGAGTGGTTGCAGAGATTCAAGGTCAGGCACATGATCGTAGGGGAAACAGCGAGCGGGGAATCCGCAGCCGTGGGCACTCAGGGGGCCAAAGCGTGGAGTCGTGACTGTTTGTCCAAGATCCTCACAGCATTCATGGCGTGCAATGTTTACGACGCTGATGAGACTGGCTTATTCTTTCAAATGTTGCCAAACAAGACTTTGGCATATCAAGGTGACAGGTGCCATGGTGGAAAACAGAGTAAGCTGTGCCTAACCATTCTGTTGTGCACGAATATGGACGGCCGTGATAAGAGCGTCCCACTTGACGTCAGGAAGAGCGAGAAGCCACGATCCTTCAAGAAACTGGTGAGAATACTGGTGAAGTACACAGCCAATGTGAAGGCATGGATGACACGGGCCATATTCATAGAATGGCTTCATGACTTCAACACAGACATGGAGAAAAGTGGAAGGAATGTCTGTTTGCTTGTCGACAACTTCTCCGTGCACCACGTGGGTGACCTACGACTAAGCAACGTAGATAAACGTTTCTTTCTGGTAAACTGCGCATATCTTATCCAACCCAACATGCAGTCAAAATGATAGCAGCAGCATGGCAGTCAACGGCGTCCACTACGATTGAGAGCTGCTTTCGGAAGGCAGGGTTTACAACAGCTACTGTCGCTACAGCAGCAGTCGGAACCACTGTGGAAGCACCTCCTGCGTTTGGAATGTAAAGAGACCGTTCCAGCAGGCATCGACCTCTGTGACTACCTTAGTGTCGACGATTGTGTTTTGGCCACTAAGGAGATTAACAACAAAGAAATAGCTGAATCTCTATAGAGTGCTCCAGAAAGTGACAACAGTGAATCAGAAGAACAACCTCCAACTTCGGCTGCTGAGGCAGTTACAGCTATCGATATCCTCCGACGATATGCAAGCACGTTAGACAGTCAGGAGAAGGCAGTGGAATCAGTCTCCGTTTACGAGTGTTGTGTGCTACCTACGTTAGAGGGACGGTGGAGACAAAACTCATGGACTTTATGTAGTCTTAAAGAACACTGCGAGTAAAGCAACGAATTCGGTACCGAATAATTCTTCTGTCTTATCTCATAAATAAGCTTGTCCTATATATTTACGGCTGCTGCGCAAAATCTGTCGCATTCATCGGCGCCACCTTGGCATGTTCAATGTAATGAATTGCTATCTGTAATGAAAAAGTCACTGAACGTTTACGACTTCGTTATATCGAGGTTTGACTCTAAACAACATAACAATACAGAAAGTGGTAATAACAGAGCACTGGAATACTCATGGGCTAATGTAACTCTGAAAAACTGAAGGAATAATGTTAACAATAGTACTGAGAATTGTAAGGTTTTAGTAAAGGCATTTCAGCACGCAAGCTTGCTTTTTCTTCTTTTTTTTTCCCTGATAGATGGATTTGATAAAAAGGAAAGCAGGAGAACAATTAAGGTGTTGGTAACAAAGAAAGAGGATGAAGCAACAAAAAGTCTGTTTTTTGTTATGTACATATATTTGAGCAAGGGCTCAAAAGTCTCAATAGCTTACGTAGTTAAGCCACGTTGCGACTCTGTTCCCATCTGACAAATGATGAAAGGCGTTTTTCTTCCCCTTCTTAAAATGAGAAAGAAAGAAACAAGTACAGCAAATGCAAACCTCTCTTTCTGTCGCAGATACACCAAAACCCCATTAATCCTCCAAGTGACCCCAAAACGAGTGTGTATACAACACCGCAACTAAGGAAATCAAAAGATGCAACGTTGATGAAGCTCCTAAATTTTTGTGTCGAAATTACATTTTATACGAAGTAAGATTTCCACATCTACAGCGATATTAACTAGCAGATGTCAATATTTCATCTTCCAAGTACTATCTTCCTTGCTACCGTTGATCTCAACTGCAGCGCTAGCACCAGAATTAACAAGGATAAAGAAAGGGAAAACAGTTATTGTTAAATACATGCTTGAGACATTAAGCTGGAAATGAAGAGGGCAGTTAGCAGCACACATGGCAAGTGTTAATGTCCATCTGCTCCATGTACATTGCACTGCACCATGCCGCATAAAAGTAGAATTTTTTAGATACGCAAGTGTCAAAATGAGAAGCTTTGACCAACATGCGAAGCCAGCCTTAATACCAGATCAGAAAGCATTCCTGAACAAACACATTCCCGAAGAGGTGGAGTGCTTTTCTGTTACCGCGATTTGCATCCTCCTCAATCATTACTTCTTAGATTTTTTTTCCCCTCTTAATAGCAAGGGCACAAGGCTGGAGATTCGACTTAATCTGACAGGCTGCTCACATTCAGGAACATATGTGAGGTAACATGCTCCACATGCAGATAACTTGTACCACGGATTGCAAAACATCAGCCTGAACATAATACTAAACGCACACGCTATAATAAATTTCACGGCTTGAAGACCAAATCCCACAAAAGACTAAAGTGGTAGCATACGTAATTAAGCCAAGTCGCAATCCTGTTCCCTGTCCCAAGACTTTTGAAGGCATTTGTCTCTTCTCTCTGAAAAAGAAAAACGGAAATTGGGCATGCCAGATGACAGATGCCTTTTGGCACTTCAACACACCCTTGCGAAGTCAAAGTGTGGCTCATAATGGCCGCCTATACCATAGTTGACCACTTGAAGCTCTTCGGCTGTTGTCGTTGTCAGACCACTGACATCCTCGATCCTTTGGGATATCCGTGTCACAACTTCATGTTCACTGTTCTTGAGCCAAGCACTAAGAACATAAATAAGTCAGTATGACATGGGACTACATAAAAAGAGCATGGACATGGACATGCATATGCACTAACTTATCGAAATGTGGACTAAGACTATTCACATATGTAATGTTTCCCTGCTTTCAGTTCAAAAATGGATACCCAGTAACGTACGGGCAGGCACAGTATAAGGCAGCATAACAATGTAATACAACATACAAACACAACAAAAAAGATGTCTCATGAAATTCTATTTAACCTTGATGCACCACTCATACTGACGTTACTAATGTATGCTACTATACGATGATTTTTCCACATTATACTTGTACCATTTTACAAAATTTTCAGTGCAACAAGAAGGACATTACCCGATTTTGGAAGCACAGATTTCCTGTACCTGAATATACACTAACTGTCACATCCCATATTAGCTCAAGAGTATCTGATGTTGTGGTAAAGTATGAAATATTCATGCACTTCTATAGGAAATTTGCAATGTGCAAATCCTGCCTATATATGCAATATGAAGGTGTTGCAATGATTTCAAAACACCTTTAAAAGCATTTTTTCATCGCCCAAAATACCATGCAGAGGGGAAAACTTGCATTTGTATGAAAATTTTATAATGCATGCTCTCCCATAGTTTAATCTTACCTCTTGCTGATTCTGTAATGTGCTACTTCAAGCTCACCAGACTTATAGTTCTGCACCGTCGCTCTTTTCAACTGAAATTAATGCATATCCTAAAAACATACACATCTCTGTGAGGATATGTAAAACTCTTACCCTGGGCTGCGCTAAGCTCTTCACAACCTCAATCTCATCATCAGAAAGTATGTCATGGTAAACAACGATGCGAGGCTTTGGGAACATGACTTCCTGCTTGACAGGTTGCAAAAGTAGATATGGACTGCCATTTGTGACATACTGACATGTTACTTCTTGATCTCTGTACAGCGGCTGTAAAATGGTACAAATGTCATCGAAACAGGGTTTAAAATCGTATGTAATATTTTATATAATATATAATATTATATATAATAATAATATATATTTTAAAACCGTTATATTTTATCAATATGTCACCACCCACGACCACTAGTTGCATACACGATAAGATTTTTTAGCGTCTGCACGTTTATGTGTGCCTGGCATAGATAAGAATGCATACACACAGGCAAGCTAGAATACAAGACCAATGTTGAAGAATTAAGCTACGTTCAGCCTGGTTTTGCTGTCTTGCATGGTTGACTCTTTAGGTATGCAAGTATATATATATATAGATGTGACTTTTTTCTATTGTACTTTGGAAGGAGCTTTTTGGCCTATTAGCATCTGAAGCATCACCGTGCAGCAACATCCTCTTAAGTTTTTCAGAATTTATGCATTCTAAATATGGTGATAACTGATAGATTTGGCAACTGTATGCAAAGGTCGCCTTGTAGGACACCATGGCCCCAGTATATGCGGATTTATTGGGTGCAATGACTTCAAATAGGAATGTAAAAAGTATTAGATCGTACCTGAAACTTTTCACCACGGCACAGCCTCTCATAGATTCCTCGTTCAGAGTCATCAAGAGACTCACGGCGTTTTCTCAGTGACATGCTGCTATCTATTGGAACGTTGCCGTCGTCACCACGTTTATGATCTTCCGACGTTGCAAGCATGTCTTCATAGTATTTAATGTTCCCTCTAGCTCGTGGATGATCAGGGGCTGAAATCAGTAACAGAGACATTAGAATTGTGAGCAATATACAAGAACAAGCAACATATGTACATAATGTACTGGGACAACATAACAACCACTCAGAAATGTGGTCTCTGCTGTGAGTGAATGAAGCACATGTCGCCACCTTTCCCTGCTACACCCAGTGGCTTGCACATAACGTTTCATATGACTTGTGCTTAATATGCATAACTTGTCGTGACATCACAAGTCATATGCCACGCTGTCAGTCCGTGGAGTAAACTGCAAACTGGGTGATCTTTGGCATGACGATCTCGCACAGTACACTATCCCTTGCAACCCTCGTAGAAGATTACCTATCTGGGCAAATAATACACTGTTGGCTTCCTCAGCCACGGTTGCAGCCTTCAATCAGAAGGTGGACATTTCTCTTATCGAGGTACAAAGGTCGGTTGTGTGCTGATTCCCATTTTAGACTGTGTTTCTGATATGCAAGACACAATATTTCTACCCACCAACAGCCAGCAGGTCCAATGTGAGCTTTAGTGCATGCCTGATGTTGCCTTGCTGAAAGAGAAAAAATAATAATAATAATGCAGAGCTCAATTTGCCTGTACATTTTTGACACCAATGTTCAGTTTTCAAACCCAAGGTGAGCGACAGAATGCAGTGTTTTCTGCTGAATTACTAAGCACTTCAGAGCCAGTTTTCTAACTGTTTACAAATACCTTTCGAATGAAACGATTCCCAATAGCTATGGGGCGTGAACAAGTATGGAGTTCTGATATTAGGTGCATTAAAAAAGATCACAATACGCAGTATACACACATGGTAAGTGGAAAAGGCCAAGTATTCAAGGATTTCTGCTTTGTCTGCAGTCTTATTTACTTCCTCTTCGAATCTCTCCAAAGCCTCCTGCATCCACAGCACAGTATGATAGTGGTCATCACTGTTGTATGACTGGCGGCCCAACTCAAAGCAGTCTCCCGCTGAAATGATTGAAGGGAATACTGTCAGTAATCATTCTCTGCGGTACTGACATAGTAGAATGAAGTGTGACAAACCTGTGAGCTCCGGTGATGGCTCGGCACCCTGAATGCAGCCTTTAGCAAGGCTTGCAGTATCAAGCCTGTATGTGTCTTGTAAACGTAGCAATGCCACTGCAGCACCGGTCAAGTCTTCCTCGTCAGGGAATCTCAGGTTACTTGTGTGTGTAATATTTTCAACAAGTTCTGCAGAACATGGGGTACATACATAGCTACACTATGAATTTGATTTGCATCAGAACATTTTTGTAGAGAGGCACTTTTCTAGCTTTAACTATGTCATACAAGTGCAATGAAGGACTCTTCGAAACTTTTTCCAGTGTTTTCTTGCGTCCTTCTATAGTAGCAGCCTGATTTAGTAACTAGCAACCAACTATTTGCAAGTTAGCTTTCCCACCTTTTGCTGTATGTGTGCCTTATTGTTTATAACAAAATACCACTATTTCTTAACAAGCCTTATGCGTCTAAGAGATTATATATTACTCATATGCCTCACATATGTCAGCAAAAAATGCAAAGGAATAGAAACTTTGTGTATGAAACGTGACATAAGATAAGTGAAAAATATCTGCCAGTTTGGCACACATCTGGCTCTTACCTCTGCCTTGCACACTCAACATGAGCTTTGAGGCTTCTTTCCAATCAGCAGTAAGCTTTTTGACAAGCAGGAATGCATTTACAGGATTGGACACAAAATCATCAGCATTCTTTGCAGCATTGTGGAACTTGATGAATTCCTCCCTAAACCTTAAGGTCAAACAAAACGCTTCGTTAGATATATATACTCCGCATATATACATGATTTTCATAAATTTCTCTGCATGCTTTATTCTGTAACGTGAGCAAACAAAAGCAATGCTGTCATGCAGTTTCATCTTCTTTTTCTTTTTCTGTCACGGAAACATGGGCTATATTCATTTTTCGTATGTGCTGAAATTTTCCAAAGTACTTCTCCAGGATGGTGAGGTGTTGAAATTTTATGCCGAAAGGGCTCCCACAATTTACGAGACTTTACATGCTTTCAAGCAACTTCCTGCTGGTATTCTGGTGGAGTACTTCTGCTCTGGAGAGGAGGGGGGGAGCGCAGTGGAGTGGGGAGGCCGTTATTAAAATTGATGTTCACACATGTACCTCAACTCCACAAAAGCCCTCCCTTTTGCATCCGCTCTGCATGATGGCAGTAAGATGAAGAATCTCACCTTCTAATCTTTTCTAGCCGGCCCTCCTCATTGGCTAAATACTGCTGTAACGTATTTAGAATCGCCCCTTCAGTATGAAGTAAGTTTTCGAGGTCCACGAGCGCTGTGAACACCTCGCCTGCTGCTCCAAAGACACCGACGCTCGAGATGACAAGCAGTACAGTAACAAACTTGTGGTCAGACGATGTCATTTTCATCGTTTCCTGCGAAAGTGGAAGGGTTTATCACTTCACGTTTGACACAGAAAAGGAAAGGCGCACGGTTTCGATCAAGGCTCTGGAGAGTCAGTTTTATCATTGACCATGTTAAGATAACAGTTTCAACTCATGCTCTGCGAGAAGCTCTTCAAGAAACTACACGTGAGACGACTCCCGACCTACACTTACGCGCAAAGTATGCTACGAAAGTGTAAGACTAACTAGGCAGCGATCATTCGAAGCTGACACGCCATCAAGTCTGTCCGTCACGAACACACGGTCAAACATAACGTACGGGCTTTATTTCAGACGCGAAAAATGATATATTGCGCTGTCACCTCCAAACGCTCGCTTACCTCATACAGTTAGAAAAATACCTCCATCCAAAGTGAGGAATATTTTATTGCAGCACAACTTTGACTGAAAAGGAATGGCAAATCCTTCGAAAAACTGGCTGGCTGGGCATCTGGCTGGGCCCACTCAATTTCACTTTTCAAGGGCTCTCTGCGACGCTCGTTCCGTCCCTTCGCATGTCTTTCTCCCCCTTTGCCCCTTTTCCTTCTCTCTTCAGCCCCACCGCAGGAAAGGGTGCAAATGAAATGGAGCGACCGTATAGCCTTGAGCCCGGGTCTCGGGACTGGGGGTAATTGAAATGGAGCGACCGTATAGCTTTGAGCCCGGGTATCGGGACTAGGGTAACTGAAATGGAGCGACCGTATGCCTTTGAGCCCTGGTCTCGGGAGGGAGGTAACTGAAATGGAGCGACCGTAGGCCTTTGAGCCCTGGTCTC
>JARGYV010384516.1:0-12242 GCA_029532675.1 Ornithodoros moubata | reverse complement strand
GACACCTCAAACTTAAGGATGCTACAAACAGAAGCGCTACAATCTCAGTACAAAAATGGCCGTTTTCGAAGAAACCAGTGAGACCGGAGCCTTAACCAAACGAAACCGAGCTCCTATCCACTCCAACGAGCCCAGAGCGGATATCTGAACAGCATCAAGGTCACATCCTTGGCCGTCGACCAGTTGATAGAGCGTCACGCATGTCGACGGCGGAGTCACGTCACTCTGTTCGTGGAGGCATGGCCCTAAACGTGCACCCCCTTTGCGTCCTGTTTCAGTGCGATATAACGGTGTTACGTTCTTTCGAACGGGACACCAGACTACGGACATTACGGCGCCGCATTTGCATGACGTCAACGTACCCGGTGACGTGGCTGGGCGCGGACCGTGGGAAGCAGTGTTTGTCGACTCTGAAGTGTCTGATTGAGCTGACACAGTTGAACTGAGACCACAGAAAGTGTTTCTTGGGTTCGTTTCGAACATGAGAGCATGCGGTATTAGCCAACCAGTGTCTGTGCGCAAGCCCTCTCTAAAAAATGAGGAAAAAAACATGAATAGAAACACCTAAGACCGTCCTCCATTCCAGTAACGACGACGATGTTACACCCACAGGGGTAATGACTTGCAGTTTAAAGAATAACGCAGCTATACAGAGGCTACAGACTGCGGGATAACGAATCTTGTAGGCTATTTGGTTTGGAACTGCGCGAGACAGAGGGACCAGGCAATGCAAACATGACGTCGTAGCAGAAGGATTAAGCTACTGGCTGAATTGTAGGACTGGAAGAGAAATGCCGTCCTGTAGAACGCTGCCGGATACAACGATGCCAGGGAGATTACACACACTGAGGGTCGTTGACATTATAGTGCGGATGTATACGTGCGGAAACGAAACCTTTGCATGCGTGAGACATCAGAACCGCAGTAAAAAATAAAAAAAATAAAATAAAGAATAACGTTGCTCGGAAAACAACGCAGGATGACGTATACCTTCGGGGTGTAAACACTAGCTCGAAGGCATCGTGTCGTTAAGTAAACCCTTAACTCTCTTTCTATACATAATAATAATAAATACATTGTAGGGATAGTGTGTATAGATGAAAGTATGTATAGAAAGAAACATATTTTCATCTATACATACTATCTCTACTTTATTTTTTCCCGGTCGAGGACGGTAGCAATGTGGGGGAGGTAAACATTGTTACTGGCACCGTGTGTCGGAGATTTCCGGCAGACGTCAAAAGATCCCCAGGTGGTCTAAATCATCCGCAGTCCTACCCTGTGGCGTCGCTCATGATCTTAGTTGTCTCGCGACGTAAACCCCCAAATTATTTTTTTTATCTACTATATTTTTGAGACAGCTAGACCAGTACAGAGGTATCTCACATAATTTAGAATTGTGCAGCAATCCGAATATGACAGACGAAGCTACAAGGTGATGTCCACGGGGAAAAAGGTTCGCACTGCTGGAGAACAAGGCGGTACCCGTACAGGTATACAAAGACACAAACGCACTTACCAAGTACAGTTCTTGAAGCAGTTCCATTCAAAAAGCTGTGTCCCCTGTAACAACGAAAACAATAAGACGCTAGTACGCAAGATCTCCGTACACATACTTCTACATCATGTAAGAAACTGCAGTCTTACGACCCAAAAGCCCTAATCCCGATCAAGGGACCGTGAAACCGACCAGTACCAAACTGCATTCTGTTACAGCCTTTCAGGCAACCCCCTTTCAGAATCCGTGGCGTGCATTGGTGTCAAAGTTGTTTGTATGAAATGCTACAGACCCAGGTATGGAAAGCCCATGAGGCGGTTATAAGGAGAACAAACAACAAAAAAGCAGAAAGTCCGGACTGGGAATGCGTTATGCATGGCCCGGAATATGTCATGCAGCTGAAAGCCGTGATCCCTGGGCCAAAAAATAGGCGACCGGCATAATAAAAAGCCGCGGGGAACGGCGCTAATCCGACGCACGTTTATTTCGAACCAATATGCGGTCGTCGTGCGGTTATAACGATGGACCACCCCGTGCTCCAAAAGCCGGGGACATTTATCACAAGACCCGCTTTGAGTTTGACCCCCACGAAGCAGCGACAGTCACTAAGGGATGATGACACAGGGTTGGATGAAAACGCCTCTGTAGCGGAAATGACTTCACACACCAATCGCGGTTCTGTATCATACACGCAAACTCCGTCATCAAAAGAGCTCAGAAGCAGCCTCCGTTCTACGCGTGTGTCGCTGTACAAAATTTCAATTACTACATCGAAACGCGCAGTTGCTAAGCCGGGAATAATTCTAACCAATCTTAACGAAGTAACACACTCTGTTCTTCAATAGCAAATACAGCTTATGGCAAACCGGTTGTTGCAGTGGCCAGCCGATGCTGTTTACGACGATAACAGACGCGGATACAATAAAAACATACGACATGGCACAAAGCCCGAAGTAGCTCGCATCCCCCAGGCGCAGACACCGCGGCACCAAACCAAAACAATATCGCGTGGAGTGAAAAATCCCCCGTACACACGCAACCTGAAGACGGGGTCATAGCCCGCACGCACGAGGTGGAAGCACCAAAACTGCCTTTTTCCCTCCCACCACCCCCTCCTCTCGTGACCTTAGGGGAACACCAAGACGAAACGGGAAAACTCATTTCCCCAACGCTCTTCTTCCTTTGGATCCCCTTCTTCGTTTTCTTGTAACCCCCCCTGATGCCTTGCCCCCACCTCCTTTCTCTCTCAAGGAGGTAGTCTCGACACAACAGAGAATACTCTCGAAACGTACGCGAAACGCACCCCCTCTGAAACGGCGACGAGAAATAAATGACCGTACACATGTCCCAGGACGACGACAAGCCCTCAGCCACGGAGTTTGGAGGGGATGATTGAAGTGCGGAAAAATAAACAAATAAAAAAGCAACATGAAACCAAGCAAAAAAAAAAAAAGCTGCTTTCTGTACTCCGTCCTTCCCGTTGTTGTTTGTAGTGCGACGCGTTGCGGTCACTGGGTGCAACTCGACTGCAAAAAAAAAAAAAAAACGGAAGGCACGCACGCGCAGGGGGTCATAGGTTACGCGACGTTTCCCATCTGAACCCGCTAAATTTGGCGTGAAAGTCGCGGGAAGCTCTTCTGTCGCGTACTATACCCTGGGCGAGGTCCCGTCATTCCCGCGGCCGTACTTTCCGATTGTCGAGCTCCGGGTTTTCTATCCATTTTTACGCAAAGCGTGTACAGTATACCCATTGAGGCGACAGAGGGCCGCTCAATGATGGGCCGACGACGAGAGTATAGAGGTATCCATTTCCGCTTCCGCTCTTTTACGAGTGCCATGTCGAGCCTTGAGTGGATAGTCGTCGCCGCGAAGAAAGATTTCGAGGGCCTTGTCGTCAAAGGACGAGCTGCGTCAAGGACGTAATAATGTGCAATAAACTGTGCTGTTTCGTTATGGCTCACGACTATGCGAGGATGCAGCTTCTACGCATGCGAAGGCCTCGCGGCTGCTTGTTCCGGAGTGACAAAGAAGAAGTGAAATTTAAGAAGAAAAATATTCGAGTACGCCACAAATAACTTCTGTGAAGACTTCATTTAAACATTCTGCAGCAAGTTTATGCTAAATATATACATACATATATTTAGCTTCTAGCTTCACGAGGAAATACGTTTATTTTTTACCCTCGTACCCATTGCCCTTGTACCCCCTGTAAACACGCCGAATATACGGAAAGCGTTCCGTCTCCCAACATCAAAATCAACCAGCGCATTGTGCTGGCGGTTGGCATTGCAACGACACGAGGTGCCAGCAGGGGTTCCGGCTCAGTGAACACCGTTCCCACGCTACGTAAGGGAGATCAAAAAGTCGACGGCTGCAAGGAAGATTCAGTTCCGGCGGAACTCAGCTGCCTGTTACACCTCCTCAGGTTATTTTCGGCTCCAGAGCTACACGATTTCATACACCAGTACCAATATAGCAAAGCTTGAGCTCAACTCGGAGGCTGTTTATAAAATTCCGCTCTAGAACTCGCCACGTTTCCCATCAACCTTGTGGCACTGCGGGAAAACCGTGACGAAAGAGTTAACGAGTTAACGACTAAACCTGAAGGCAGCGCAGAATAAATGCCGCGCTACGCACAAGCAGTCCGGACAACGGCAGTCCATTCCTCTTCAAAGCTCCTCCTCCTCCCTACAAGTCAGATAAAAATCACTAAAAAGCAAGCTCACGAACGAACCGGCAAGCGACCTACAGCCTCGAGGCTGAGGCGGTTCTAGAATAACAAGCGCCAGCTGTACAGCACAACTCACAGGGAACACAGAGGTGCATATTTTGAGCGGCTCTTTCGCGATGTCCGGCTAAGCCTTGAGTTGATTCGCACCATATGCGAGACCATAGGTACAGAACACCTGACACAGCGAACAGCCCCTAAGCGTGACAGTGCGTATAACTTCCGAGACGTACACACATATATTATTCCCCTGTACGAAATGCGGCGCAGCAGTCCCGATGAACGAGGTCTGTTTCATATGTGATAGCGGGGGAACATCCCGCCCGGCTCTCTGTCATCCAAACCCCCTCTCTCCCTTGTCATCTCTGGCGCTGCATGTGATAAGTGCCAGCCGACTCAAATTTTCTCCCACGACGAGCTCGCAAAAACGTTCAGCATGGCAGGCCTAAACGGGGAAAGTGGGACCGACATAGTTTCGTAGGCACTCCATGCTAATAATACAAGCGGTAAATACGTGCGCGGAGTGCTAATCTACAAGGAAAACAATGTTATTCCGCATTAACTGTCCTCATCTGCTTCTCGACGTGTTGTTGTTATTGAATTACAGCCGCAAGCCCTGCCGCCGCAATACGAATAAAGCCAATCGGCTTACCTCGAAAAGAGTGTCGTCTGTCACGGCGATGTGCAATCGTCGATCATTCCGCAAATAATCCAGAGAAAGCGAGTACGGTGGTATTACAGTAACAACATCACGTCAGCGCATAACAACAAACACCGATTTCTTAACGCACACACACACACACACTTCTTGAACCGGAATCGCAGCACAGAGAAATTTCTATTACAAGCACACGCAGCCACATACACTGTCGCTGGCCGTGGCGCCAGTCAAGGTGAGCCTGGCAATCGCCCACTCCTTGGCTCCCGTCGTCACGACAAGGATGTGACGTAGCGGAAGTGAGAAGAGAGAACCAATGAGAACGAGGCGGCTTGAGAGGGCGGCGCGCGTCTCTGCCGCTTTGTATTTTGTAGTCGCTCAAGGTTCCTTTTTGCCGCGGTAGTTTCTTCCCTCGGCGGTCTGTTTCCCTGACTTGTTTTTCCTCTGTCGCTCGACGGAATCCTCTCTTTTTCTTCAAGGCTCTCCGTGGTCGCCCGAGTGCTGCGTTTCGCGGGGTACTATCCGCAAATCCTTACGGAATCGTGACAGCGACACTCAGTGTGGTCGATGAACTACGAGGGGAGGGAAACTGAAGCGATTTTTGTAACAGCAGGACATCTTAATGGAATTCAACGAAGCTGTATGAAACTCGCCAAGCTGGCTAATTACTTCAAGGATCTGTCGTAAGCCTCATAACAATAATAAAGACACCCTTAATAGCTGTAATGTCTAATGTGGACAGAAAATGCGGTAAGAACGGGATTTTTAGAATATTACGAGAAAAGAGGAGGACATGACAAAAGCATAATAAGCAAAACGACCCTTTTACTTGCCTGACTTCCTCCCAACTGCGGCTATTAGTAATGCACCCGTACATCATGAGTACAGTTGGGTCCATAAAGTGTTCTCAACAAAATTCCAAGCAAGTCAAACGCCTCCTAACCAAGTGTAAGTATTACAAAGTGCTCCGCAAGTACGGTACAGGAAAAACAATCCCATCCCCAGAAATATCATTACCCCTCCCAATCAAGGAGCACCCCTTCAGATATGACACGAAAATTGCGTCCCGATGCTTTCGGAGACAACATCAAACATCCATCAGTCGTCCTTCGAGAATCCCCACAAGGAAAAGCCCACAAAGGAAGACAAACAAAGGCCGAACACTCAGACGTATCTTCGGGCACGACCAGCGGCAGCAGATGACGGCGCGTCTGAAGCACTCCGGCTTTACTTTAACAATCGCTTCAACCATTACTCGTAAAGTCCCCGTCTGATGTACATTTACCCGAAAAGACTCCGAAACAAAGGGGCCAAGCATCGCCCTTCTATTGGCATGTAATTGTCGGGCCCATCACAAGTAAAAGCGCGACGGACCAAAAGCCCCGTCGGCAACCGCGAGCCAAGAGTAGTCGCGTCCTTCGCGCCGGACACATGCATGCATCCGCTAGTGCAAGGCTGCTGTATCCTGCATGCTTTTGGACTGCTTCGGCGTCCTTTTGATTCCGCCGGTCCCACCGGGGCTTGAGCGGCGAGTGTCCATCTCAACTTCCGTTAGCACCATATGTCGACAATCGATTTCCTGCTGGAAATCTTCTTTCTTTTCCTACACAAGCAGTGCCGTATAAAGGCGATCTAATCTCGTTTCTGCCGCTTTTTCGCGCCATACAGACGTGGTAATTGTAAAGCGAAGAGCGTGAGGCAAGTCGCGAAGAATAGAGGCCGAGACAAAGGACAAAGACGGCGGTCTAAAACGTTTCCTTTTAATTTTTATGCTTAATATAGTACTTGGAAGTTTTCGTGCACGTGTCGGAGAAAGTCAGAAGGAAAGAAAACATACACTCTAAGAAAATAAGGTAGGAATGGGGTAGAGCGGGCACAATTTCACTTGAGCTACATCCTCTACTACCCGTATGGGGTAGGACGGCTACAGCTATGCCGCTCCCTACTCCATTCCTTCCCGTTGAGGTAGGGTGACTTGGCTCGCAATCTATGTGCAAAGGAAGAAATGCGCAACCATTAATGGATTCTTCTTGTTTCGTGTACGCGAGGCGCTACAACCATCATTTTTGTTATGAAACGCAATTCAATTATTTTGTTTTATCTCGTGTATATGCTGTACGTTTTTTTTTTTTTTACATGCTTCTCCTATCTTATAGGGAGACGCGTGTACCGTATTTACAAAACTGGGGTAAATGTAGTCATCCTGTAGTCATGTAATAATAAAGAGATTGGTTATCCATAGGCCAAGGAGAAAAGGAAATAAAGAATATGTGTTGGAAGCTATAAGTGAAATCACTGGGCTTTGAATTGAGGTTTTTATGTAGTCACGCGGTTTAGGCCCAATCTGCAACTTATTAATTAATTAATACTCAAGGTACTCAACATATTGCCCTGCAACCTGCAACTGTTTTACCTGCGCGTAGAAGTAATGAGCATGAAGCGGGCTTGCTTAGATCTACTGCGAAATGACCTGTCGTAATGTCTTTAGAAATCCGACTTTTTCTGCATTCGCGTACGAGAGAACTGCCTAACGGTAAATGTTATATTCCTGAATGGAAAAATATTTCGGGATATTTGGCAATGCCCGAGGGAAGGCGACCTTTTTCCCGGAACGGGTGGAGCAGGACTCTCCATCGTTACAATAGAAGCCTTCTAGGCTGGTACCAATAACGCTTGGTTCTGTTTTTGTGGTGGCTACGCTTGGTCCAGTGAGGAAGAATTTGGGTCAGGCATAATGGGGCAAAACGGGAAACTGCTCAGTTTGTTCGACAACGTTCTCGAGTGAAGATCTTTGCCAACAAGCCGCGCAAGAGTCGGATACTCCTACCAATGCGGTAGAACTGTGTATCCAAGTTCGCGTAGGTGTGTTCAACAGTGAGGGGTAGAAGCAGAAGGGTAGGTCTGCTTTTAACCCCATTGGGGTAGGTTTTTTGTGACATGACACTTTAACACCAAAAGGTAGAAAATCAGACCTTTTTTCTTTTTTTTTCTTTTTGTAGTGTACCCACGTCAAAAACATGTGAGCAAGCATATTTCAAAAGCTTTAGCTTGTATATCAGCGAATATCAACCGCCTTCCCAAGCCCTGACAAGACAATAACCCCAACACAACGGACAGCATACACTCCAAGCTTTGTACGTATCTCAAAACCTTAAGATACCCATCTGAGAGGCACGGACACACTTTTCTCTCCCATAAAGCCCATTACTTTAGAGCCGCAGCGCGGATCAATACTCAGAGCCCGACGAAATCACGTACATGCTATCGACGGGCTCGCTTGCCTGCCCTGTTTCTATTTGTAGCCATGTCAGAAAATAGCCCAGAAAGAGAAATAAACTAGCGACCATGGCACGATTCGAACGCAACAGATCCGCTACCCGAACGAGGTGCAACGCAGAGTACCCGCCTTGAATGACATCTCGCCAGGAACTCTCACACGTTAAACGACACAAGAACCCGATGATGCGTAACAATACAGGGAGGTTTCCCCGTAGCCTTCACGCCCGACAGCCCACTGCTGTAAAGTTACAATGACGTCCCCTACGACGCTCATCAAACTGCAGCCCCCACGGATCGAGGCTCATATGAGCCCTTCTGCCACGCCGCGCGGCGTACATTCCGCAGAAGTGCGTCACAAAATCACGAAGTGATAAGCTAAGGGATCAAACACCGAGGAAGACTGTACAATCCCCCAGGGAAGCAGACGCGCGCAGCGACGGACAAGTAATAAAATGCAAATTAGTCGTTGTCCCCGCTGGATCGCGTGCACGTGTTCCCACAGTGCGTCACCGACTCACCGTTCAGAGTCAATAAAGCCGGGAGCACTTACTCACGGGGCAGGGGTAACAGTCGGCAGATAGGGTAGACTACATGCCATTATAATGGGTCTACATCTTCTCCTAAGCCCAGGATGCTTTTATTTCAGAATGGAGAGCAGTGACTTTCTTTTTTTTTAACCTATTAAGCAAAAGATGGTGTCCATTACGTAGTGTCCAAAAGTATAAAAAAAAAACTTTTAATTGCCACTGTCGATCACAACAGAGACAAAGAGAGCCTAAAAACAGAAGCCGGAAGAGGACCGGAAGGAACCGATTACCTTTCGCCCCACGAGTCGTTTCTGCGAATCGAAAAGTCGCACCCCGCGCTGGCCTCCCACCTCGTCACGCATCCTCCCTCCTAATACCCTATCTCTCTATACAAAAATATCGTCCAAATACAGCAAGGTGCGCTTTATTTATTTGCACCCCTCCCTCGAGCGTTTCGTACGTATAACAGAAGGGCACGGAAAGTAGTCTCTTTTTTTTTTCTCGCCCGCTATTTTTAACCCTGTCCCCCCCGTCAAAGAGCCCGCTGCCAAGCATCTCCTAACATTCCTTCGAAGAGCAGTGTATAGGGGGATTCAAAATGAATGGCTTTTGCGCGCACAGGAATGCACAAAACGCGCATTTATTGCAAAACAACCCCGAAACGTGCGCAGAGCGATAGGCAGTCCCAGCGTGACGCATCGCAATGCGTGCTCGTGTTTTCTCCGAGTACCGCGAAATGTCGAGTGCAGGGTCCTTTAAAGCTCCCGGATGCCCTGCTGGATGTCTTTTGTGCATAATATGCGAGCATGTGCTCGGGGGAGCGGCAGATAAAACTGCGCATAAATGCCGTTACCCACAGTCAGAAACAGGCCGCATTGAACGGCGCTCAAATAAATAAGGCTCAAACACCGGCGCCTCAAAAGCAACACATGTACCAAGCGCAGAAGATCAAAAACAGGTTCAGCGGACCAGATTAAGAAAGCAAAACCTGCAATATGCGAGCAGAAGACGCTAAAACCCGAAACACTCGAAGCAGATAGAGAAGGTTCCATTACGCAACGAACGAAGTAACATCCCGAAAACAAAACTAGCAACGCGATCAATCCCAATCAAGACCCGACGCATGCGCAGCCCCAAACAACAACCCTCGCATGAAACTGATACGAAAACGGACAAAAATAGGTCGTAAAGAGATAGCAATAAAGCTTTCGCGGACGAGCTTTTCACTTACGAGCGACGACATGTTCGGAAGCGACGCGGTGACGTCGGAAGCGCATACCGTACTAATTCGGACTGCCATCTATTGGCCCCAAACAATGCGCGCGCGGGCGAGCTAAAATGCTGTACGTCGCGAGGACAAAAGGTGTTTACGTAAAGAGCGAAACTCATGATGGAACGGAGAAGGAACAGCCTGACGCAGAACGGATGTAAGGAATCCCCTTACTCTTGCGAGATGTTTAAAATACGGCCCCGGGTCCATTTCACGAACGAGATAAGCGCGCCTTTCAGATTAGCACGACACAGGCTTCTTTCATCTGACGCTCAAACGAAGTAGTAAGCTCTGGTTACAGGATGTACTTTGCCTCCTTTCAACATTCACTTATACTTTAGCTAAGACTGTACTAAAAAAAAACAAGAAGCCTCCTTGCTTTCGCTCTCGCATAAAAGCCATCCTTTCAGCAAGGACGCGTAGGTTGGCTACGATACATTCACCTTCGGCAGAACAAAAACACGAACGCACGACGCCCATGCAAGACACCTGTCGCCCGCCATCCCTCCCTGCCTTCCTCGGAACGGCTTTTAGACAGGCTAGGGTTGGTCGGGCGGGCGGTCGCTAAACAGCTGTGCGATGCAGCGTTCTCAACGCACTGGTTAAACATCTCCCCTTGCAAGAAGAGCGAAAGAACAGCAGCACGTGCGTCTGAAAAATGACCTGCGTCAAGGGCTGAAGACGGGCTAAGTACACATGATCGTCCTCTGAAACAAACACAGTCGGCGAAGGGCTTACGCCATGAAAAATGCTTCGTGACGAAGCAGCTCTTTGAAGTAACACCCCGATGAAGTCACGTCCGACCACTTGTCTATGTCGAGAGGGTGGATGTGGTCGGTTGACGTGCTCCTCGGTTGCCAGGACACGCAGCTGTACAGATTGCAAGGTACCTAGCTTGCTTCACTTGAACCCGACCGTGACACTGTGGGTGCTCCTGAGTTCTTGCTTACAACGTTGACTCTAACCAAAGTGTTGATGAGAATATTTGTTTCACACATACACACAGCCAACAAAATGCGATGGACACACAGTCCATCAGTGAATGCTTGATTCCGGGCTCAATATAAAATGTCGTTATATACACACTATTTAACGTGAATGGCCATCCAATCGTGCTGGGTGTGTGTACGAAGGAGGAACAAGTTGTTTACATTTCTATACAGGATTGCGTTACAGCCTCACAGATATGTCAAGCACCTCACGTATTAAGCACACAATGATCCAGGTAGTCTCTTAGAAGACGCATCAACAGGCAAAGCCTAGGATACATCGCCCTAAGATGCCTATTTTGTACAACAGGACGACACCTGAATTTCGAGAGTACTGTTTTCAAAAGTTGTTCGGGGGCTTTGTGTAAAGTTGCGGGACTCAATTTCGCATATCTTGTATTCGCAAGGCCGATGGTATTGCTCCTAACTTCCGCAAAACCGCGAGAGCGTACGTTCGAATGTGAAACTACGTGATTAATGTCTTTCCGACGAATAAAGAATCATCTTTTCCATTCCGATTTGCATTTATTCTTTTTTTCCCTACTATTCATGCCACGTTCCGGTTGATCCTCTTTGACTTTATCCCCTATCGCTGCTACACGCATGCGATCTCCTTCTAACAAGCCTGAAACGTATACTGGGGTTACTAAATATACATTTCGAACATAAAAAACACCTCCTCGTACGAAAAGAGCATCTCACTGGAAAAGATGATGAGGATTATGTTTGGAAAGTTGCTTCTTTAATACGACAGCTCAAAGCCTGTCTACTTTTCAGAACTCCTTCGCTCGTCAGACGACCTCGGTGCTTTACTTTGGCTCGACCCGTACGACCTCCTTTACCGTGAAGTCGGACCAAGACGTATATACTCACTCACCTTCATTGAGGAGAGAGAGCTACCGTTGCATTGAACGTGGCAATGTCATACCTCCGCCGCCTCCACGTGACACAAATACGACAAACCTTCTTAAAGCTCAATATCACCTTGTCGCGTCTCATAAACTGCCCCTGGAGGATTAATCGTAAACGGTCGGAACACACCGGCATTTGCGCGCGATGTGATCGGGTATGCCCCACAGTGTCCATCGGGCGAACGAATTCATATCCTCGTTACCTAATTAAGAAATCCAAGCCAACCCAATCCAAGCCGATCCGATCCAACATAATCCAATCTAATTCCACGACCGAAAAAGAACTATCCGCACGCTGTTAGAACACGAAAAGAACAACAAAAGTAACAAAACAGGAGCAAGGACAATGACCCTTCCAGAAAGTGGCGAATTAAAAAAAAAA
>JARGYV010373864.1:0-12406 GCA_029532675.1 Ornithodoros moubata | reverse complement strand
ATTTCAACCACGGTTGGCTCAACTGCAGTTGAAGCGGCTGAACCGAGGTTGACTCAACCATGGTTGAGGGCGCTAGTGTAACTAGGGTATAAGAATCGTCTCGTCCGCCGAAGCTCAGATCCCTAGGCGATAAAATGTCAACTGAAAGAGGAAAAGTCCATCGTTTGGTCATTTGGAAACAACATGGTCAGCACATGAGTGGAACGCATAGTAAGCAGAACGCTGAGCAGTCCACATATTTCACGCACACTGTTGTCACACTTCTGTTGTTTGTGGCACATGATGACCAAAATGCAGTAAACAGTGAAGTGACCATTCTAAGCTGGAATGTGGAACGCTGATTTTCACTTAACTGTGGAATTGATTTCTCTCAATGTAGCATTAACATGTGTAGATCATGAGTAAGAGAAAAAGACGCGTTTACAATTCATTTGCGATCCAACTTTTTCGTTGCATCACTACGAAATTTGGTGGAAACAGTGCGTGCACGTTTCGCTATTGAATGTAGGAATTTCTGTTGCTTTTTCCCATTGCAGCTCTGTGCAAAAAAAAAAAAAAAAAAATAATAATAATAAGACAGATGATGTCTGATAAACAGAATTGCGAGGCATTCTTTAAAAAATGTCTCACGCAGAGTGTATGTTATTTTCAGTATGGATGTTAGAAGCATTTCATTCATATTTCTGTTTTTTCAGGCTTAGGGCTTAATACCCGCGCACTATACTCATGAAATGTCATGCGCGTCTTTCCATGAGTAAGTCCTAGAAACGAGGTACCTCTACCGGCTACGTGCGTTTTCTACTACGTTGTCAGTATCTATTGAGGAATTCCAGAGCACACGAACAGCAGTGGAACCAATAACGAACAGATCTGCAGCAGGAACAGTAGAAAAACAATGAAAATATAATGAGCAATAAAAGACGACCGTAGATCGCAGCAGTAGAGAGCAGACGGCAGCGAGGACAGCCACTTTTCGTCTGCGTCTCAAAAGGATGCCGGTGGCGAGTCTCTTCGTTCTTGCGCTTCCGACTTTTCTCCAACGTTTTGTCACAGCTGAGCCGTTTTCAACGAGAAGGGCTTGAAAACTATGTCCTCGAGTGAATGCGACTTTAAACGCCTTGCCGTCACAGCTGTTCCTTCAAACTGAGATCCATGAATCTCTTCCTGGGTAACGACCTCGTGCTGCTCCGGGGTTATGGTACGTGATGCTGTTGCTCTTTGAGTTCTAGAAGTTGCACTCTTAGATCTCGAAAGGGATATCAAAGGGTCAGAGCTCTACGACACATCCGGGTTTTTTTTTAGAGCGTTCATCCATGTGATAATAAGAGGGATTTTAGCGAACAAACCAAAAAAAGCGATCCGCCATGGGAAGCGTGCAACATGAGCAGCCAGAGCGGACGCCACATTGTGAAAATAAAAGAACTGAGAAGGGAAAGAAAACAAAAACGGACTGATATGTTGCAGGCGTATGCGAGTATCACATGGTATTTACTTTTATGCCCTTGTTATTTTTCCTTTGTACCTAGGACGTGTGGCACTCAGATTATTCACGGTGAACCATGATTTTCTTTCCTGCCTTCGCGACAGCGTTAGCCACTGGCGAGGCTATATTTTCAATCGACGATACAACCAGCAGCACCACGGCACTCTTTGTGAGCACGATTTCAAGATGGTTGTCAGTCTCTTTTACTTTCGATAACAGCAGCAGCAAATGTTTCATGGCGTTCACGCTTTGGTAGCTGTGGTGCAAAAAGCTTAGTTCTCGACGCAAACAGCCCGGGCTGCATCCATTATTTGACAACCTTATGAAAGCGCTTGTTTCAAAATTCGTTGCACGTCCACTCCTGTAACCCAGCCTCTGAAGAGTGTCACCACGACCACTTGGACCACAGAGGGCAAAAGATCGACCTTTTCGAGGGGCGACCACAGATCTAATGGACGTGGCCAGGAATCGTTTTTCGTGCTTTCGCTGTCAATATGGAACTCACGTATCTTGTTCCGGCCCATCGGTGACTGCTGACCGTGAAGACACTGGCAGAAAAAGATATCCTTTGCAACAAAGGGCGTTGAAAAAAACAATCCGCAGGCTCTGGTGCACTGTTAGCGCCATTTCCTAACCGGGAGAGAGAAACGGGATGAGAGGAAAGGTGCACTCGATAGAGCCCTTCCTTCCAGCTCGATTCCTTCTTTCCTTGTTCAACGCAAGTTAAGGCTTAAAACTGCATGAAAACAAACATGGGATGCATCACTGTGGGAAAGAATAGAGCAATAAGTACTCGAACAATAACATTTCAAAAAGCAACAGCGCGCTGGCCATGATGTTGAGAAAGAAAGCAAGAAAGACGAGGAACGTCCCTTCTCTTTCTCTGGTCTCTCTTTTGCTCGATAACGGGCAGATGTTCTGGGGTCGCGTCATTCTCGCTGCTTTAGTCCTCTTGACAGCGCTATAAAGTAGCTGGAGCAGCAGTGTCTCTACGGCCACCCAAGTATGCATTCCCGTCTTATGGGGCTAACCTCCGCGTTCGAGCATCTCTAAACACTGCGGCTATCGGCACCTCCAATCTCTGAAACTCGATGGAGGTAACCCAAGCCGCAGCAGCGGCCACTTTGTCGGCTTTCTGCTTCATTAATATTCATCCTGTGCAAAGAGAACAAGTGGCCGGTCTTCGGTGCAAGAAAAATGAAGCACATCCTACAACATTGTTGACTTTCGCACTGGCAGTGATGTGAGCGATCAACACCAAGATAGAGAAGCTTTGTACATGCAGAGTGTGCGCCACTCATCACTTCATATACCGAAGAATCTTACTGCTTTGGAAGATGAGTTATCCAGTTCCTTGTACTCTGATTACTCGCAACAAGGGATGCCTCCTTACTTGGTTCTTTCCCCATCGATCCTCACAAACATGGCCGAACAACGCCAAAAATCATGCAGTGCCTCCCTTAACGTTAGTGGCACATTAATTAAACTCAACCGATGAAAAGTATCCCTCGGAGAATACATGACGTGTTAGTTGCGATGCAGACGTTCCTCATTGTCTGGAGAACAGAAATGGCGTGGACAACATGAAAGCAGCTCCCAACTTCTGCTGTTCTAGTCAGCTCTTTATCGGCACCTCATTAGGTCATTAGAAAGAAGCGCACTCTAAAAGGGAACCTCACCGCATAACACATAGTAAACCGATCACCAGTCAAAATGATATCGTTCACGAACAGGGTACGTCGAAAACGGTGGGCACACGTCTTTTTGTCTCACTTAGTATAACCGCATAAGTGACACAAAACGGCGGTCAGCCACCCGTTTTTCGCCAATCACATCAGTCAACAATATCGTTCTGAATGATAATTCGTTGACACCTTTGTATGTGGGGAGGCTCTGTTTTTAGAGTGTAGGCTAGTGCTGCCGAATCGACACGTGTGACATAAGCGTGAAGAATGTGGATTCGAGCCCCCCTGGCGCATTGAACTGCTTACAACTTAAGCGCTAATCGTAGAAAAACTCGCGTCCGCTGATCGCTTTTCTATTTCTCCGACTGTCGTGACGTTGCCCACCACTGGCGAGGCCAGCAACAGCTAGCAGTCAGCGGTGCAACCACCACCCACCAGTTAGGAAGCGATTGAGTTGGTGAACATAACTCCTACTGATATAAATCCCTTCTCACATCCGCTCTCGGAGTTCCAACTTGAGGCGAGCTCAGCCAAAGAGACGGACAAGACTTATCGGCGCTGGCTGTGCCGGTCTTTCACACGTATACAAACAGCAGCGTTTTATTCATGTGTAACGCGAGCAGAAGCAAGAACGTCGTGTGAAAGTTGTCATTTACAATTGGCGCTGAGTGAGACTGAACTGGTGACAGCGGTCGCAAATATACGTCTTGGAAACCTGCCCGGACCGTTTTACTGCTTTCCGGTACACTCTTGCGCATAACAAAAGAAGGAGAAAAAATGCGAAAGAAACGGTTCATAATGCTTGCTTGTACTCGAATGCATGTCTCTTGTCACGCGAGCGAACCACGCGATCTAAAAACGGCCCGCGCCGTTGTTTAAAGCAGCAGCGTGCTTTGAGAATGAGGCCTTCTTTGCTTGCCTTTCCCCCGTGGAGCTGACAAGGCCAAGACACCTTCTCTTGTTCGCCCTGCCAAGGGATTTTCACTCGGAATTTGTAGACCGTCACTTCCGCCAACTGGCAGAGGTGACAACAAAGACACATCGACAGCGAAAGGCTTCTCCCATGTTAGGTCTCGTGTCGAAAGCTGCTTCAAAATCTTCTCTTTTCTTTCTTCGAAGAGCGGACCAAGGCCATGACTTGCCAGCATGCTATGCATCATCCAACACATATGTGCCACATATGTACAGAGGAAGCTTACAGATAGGGGTTACTATAGTTGGAAAACTTGGGTTGTGGTCACGGATGCTGTCAATCGAGTGCATGGCACACCAAATGCAAGTGTGGCACCACTTGTACGGCATCCAGCAACCCTCCTCAAGTCCCCTCCGGCCGCATTTCATCTTTTTCACCCTGGACTCCCGCAGTGACAATTTATTTGCGACACCCAACTCTATTGATCCTAAAGATTCCGTCGTGGCCCGCACCTTCGTGGCTCCCGCACGCAGCGGAAAAGCTGTGTAGACACGGCTGCTGTCCATTGGGGAGAGCCGTCGGCACCTTCTTTGTCGAATACATCAACATAATCGTGACAGCTATCTGAGGCCAGGAAAGAACCTCCTCTCGGGAAGGAGTTCCGCTTCTTAGGCGCTGCCCAAAGGGAGATGCCTGCCGTGTTATTATCGTGGACAGAACGGACGCCGCCGTAAGAGGTTTTTGCCTCTTCCTCGTTGAAGTTGAGTGTGGATGCGCAATATATAAGGAGCTCGTTTCAGGGAGACCCTTCGTGCTGGTTAATGGCCAACTGTCTTCGGCTTCGCTTTAATGAATATCCAGAGAGGAGGTGTTCGTCCTCCTCTTTGGACATTCCTGTAATCCGAGAAGGGCGAGGAGGAAATGTGGCACGCGACTTTAATGAAGGGCAACAAATGGACGTTGAAAACAGACCTCGATTAAGGAAAAGTAAGAAAAACTGAAAAGGGATGAAATAAAATTGACAACGACTCTTGTAAGGTTGAGAATGCGCCTGCCAATCAGGAACCAACAAGTTACGAGCAGAAACATCCCTATATGCGGGGTGTTGTTGCAAACGGCGTCGAGGGCGAGGGAACAATACGTGCTCATGGATAGAATATTCATCTGGGGCTATACGTCGCCAGACAACTACGATCACTAATGGATGTAATGGGATGTTGGCTTAGCTGAGCAGAAATCCGCAGGCTGTGTGTCCGAAAGCCGGCTTTGGCACAAAAGGGCTTTGTCATCAAGCTCTTTAGATGTGGTACCTGCGGTAGATGACACTTAGCGTTACATGTGTTTCCCTCTTCACCTCTCAGTCGTTTTGCAGTAATCATCCGTAAAAAGGAAAAACTAAATAATAATAATAGTGAAATGAAAAGCAGCTGGCGTTCTTTGCGAATGTAATGCCTACCTCGGGCCGAGCGTCTCGGCCGGGCGTTTCACCGTGCAGGTGAGGTTGGCGCTCTTATCATCGGAATGATCGGCGCCATTCCTTCCATATTAAATCAACTCCGAGGTCAGCGGCCTCTGGTCACGTGGTGGAAATTTCGTTTCTTGGCCCATCTCGTACCACCAGTGTACCATATCGGTATCATCGATCTGCCTGCTTATTATATTCGCGATACCTCATCCTCAGGATCCTGTAATAGATGATAAATGCCTTCAAGTGTGCGTATACCATAGGCGATCCAGAGCTGATTTCGCTGCGAGATTTCCTCCTTGTGGCTGTCGTCGGTGCATGGAGGTGTTCATATCGGCGACTCCATTTCTTCATGGACTCCATTAATTGTGGTTTGTCGGGGATGAAGTCATTGCGTTGTCTATGTCAGCTGAGCTCTTCATTTGCTTCTCGGATGCTTAAGATCCTTATTTCTGTACACATTCTATTCTAAGAGTCGTTCGAGGCTGTCGAGCAGTTCTTCTTCCTTCTTTGTTTTTCTGCACTTTCAGTGGTCGTAGAAATATGGCGCGATGCTGAAAGTCATTTCCTGACGACGGATGCAATGTCATTCGCGGGCAGTGCATATATACAGCTGCTAATTTCTGGCATGCCCAACTTTTACATTCAAGGAAGCTTCTGAGATGTCTCGTCTTTTGTCCTCTGATTTGAAAGGATCTCATTTACTGCTAATACAAGAGTGGGCTAAAGTGGCTATAAACTTGTTGGCATTAGCTGTGTGTCCGAGATCGCTGAAGATTTGCCAGAGAATATGAGCATCCGCCTTTGCATGGTATGGCGCATGCGAGCCGAACAGAGACGGCAGGAATAAGGAAGAGAACGTGGAAGTGGAGTGGGTGACGATGACGCTCCAATTGTTGACAACGTTAGAAAAACGGGCAGATGTGGCAGCATGCAGAGGATGAGAGCCCCACCGATTAACCGTCTTACAAGAACCGCCAGCAAGTGCATATTGGAACGAGAAAAGCCTCATTTCACCGTATCGGGTATCGGCAACTGTACAGGAACTGGGCATCCTTCACATTAGCTTCTCCTCGTTTGGAAGGTCCGCTTACGCACAGAACATTTAGAAGCGCTGAAAAGCTGATGTGTTCGAATCCTTTTACGCTCTAAAAACGGAACTTCACCACACGACACGTTGGGAACCAACCACGAACGAATATGATATCTCTTATTGCCCTGAATGGCGAAAACTGGTAAGCGCACGCCTTTTTGTGGCATTATCACTTTATGTATAATGCCACAGTTTTCCACCAGTAAGGGTACAGAATGATGTCACTGCGAATGGTGAGTGGCTCTCAGCGTTTACGTGGCGAAGCTCTGTGGTGGAGCACAAGCCCTGCAAGGGGTGGACAGTAAAACGTACGCACAAAGCAGACGTTCAAATTGAGCTTCGCGTACAATCACTGAAATAACGTAACGTACGTAGTTCATCTCCCAGCAGTCTATGCGTATGTATGTATAGAGTGGCTGTCTGGACTGCGAGAGGCAGCGCTACCAACGAGTGGACGGCTTAAAACAGCGGCCACGTCTGTTCACAACAACGCTAAGCTCCTGCATTTCATGCTCGGAGCGATTTTCCGTCGGAGGCTATTTGTACTATCGGAACGAGGAACATCATGGTGACGGATTTCAAATGTATGCGGGCGCGTGGATGCCAGTGGCGGATTACGCATATTGCGGCTTCATTACGGCCTCGGGGCTGGAAAAGGGTTACATGTAAACTTTTCCAACTACTCAACTATGAGACGTGATCGAAGGCCACATTTTATTGGAACGGGGGTTGACTTCCCTCGAATAGTTTCATGGACCTCAAACTATGTATCTGTGCAGTCGTGGAAATCGAAATGTATTGTATTTGTTTATTTATTTCATTTTTTGTGCCTACCATCTGAGAAGTCCTTCTTGGTGGTGCATTAAAAAACGAACAATGCAAAATAACACCAGAATATGCCTGGTGCATAATAAAATTGTGCGGGCAACACGATATCTCTCCGCTGAAAATTCTAATGTAGAACCATTGCCTATTTTCGCTAGATTTGATAAGGTTAACACACAGACAGGTAGCTGACGCTTGGAGTAAGACAAATAGGAAGATTTTGAAGTGGGCCAAAAGGCTAATTCCAAACACTGCCATAATCGTCTGTCTGCTCAGAAAAGACACCATTCGTTGATACACGAATGCTCTATTATGTTAAAATGTCTTCCATGGCAGCAGAGATCCATGTTCAACTATTGTTATGACTTATGAGCTTGAGCAGTTCTTTAACGTATGTGTGTCACAGTTGCCCCGTTCCGAGCTAAATCTGCTGAGTCACCATTTGAACGCGCAGCTTAGATTTCGGAGGGAATATGCGCCGAAATGGGTTCGAACGCGACTGCTGCCTAAAACACTCAATGATGACTGCCTTCATTACGACGACTACTGTTTCTAGGCTGGAGACTAAACATAAAATTTTAAAGGTATCAAAACAGAAAGAGAAAAAAAGTAGCACGGTATGATTTGTATAGTCTTCCGTCCGCATATTCCTCGGTTCTAGAAAAGGTTAAAGACAAGAGTTGAACTCAATGAAAAAGAAAGGTGGGACTGAACGAAAGAGAGAAGTTGCTTGGGATTCAAGTCACGGACTAGGGCATTCGATCCTCTCTCCTTCCCTGGTCGGTGCCATTACAGTGTTCCATGTAGGTAGGGAGTAATGCCTTTTTCCCCTCTTCAACCATTGGCTTTTCGCCACTCCAAGTTTACACTCAATTTGTTACAATTAGTTGTGCCATTGCTGAAGGAAGAGAGGAAACGCTCTGGAAAGTTTTTTCCTTTTGTGGACGGCTCCTGTTTCTCCATTTTTCTTTCTTTCAAGCCATTGTAAAGGAGTTGACAGGCTCCTTATGCAGTGTGACGATGTTTAAGAGGCATGCGCTTTATAAATTGAGCGCATTAACGTATCCACGCTGTTAAAGTCGTATCCAGAAACGTGCTTCTGAAACTTATACCGTAATGTACTTCACAGTTCAACGTTGAGCCAAGCCAATTTTTTCGCCACAATGTACGAATAAGAAATCGAATTTTACCTCATGTCACGGCAAACCGTAAATCAGTTAGACAGCACACCTTAGGTGGAATAAATTTTACTATCATATCTAAATTACAATTGTGCTGAAAACGATACTTCGTAAGGGAAGAGATTAAAAGAAATGGGAGACAAGGAAACAGCTGTATAAATGACAATGTCACAAGTGGGGAAACAGACAAGGCATGTTGTATGCTCATGCACAGGCATGTCACGTGGTTGATTGCGGTCCCCAAGTTCAGACAGGGTAGTGTACCTGGCATAAGAAAACAAGGAAGCCCCACTCCATTGTGTAGAGTTTTCATGAAGCCCCCACTCCGAATGTTTTTCTGGTTGCAGAAACACATGTAAAAAGAAATGCAGCTTTTGACAGTGAGCACTGCACTGGTGCTTTATTCCAAGCAAAAGGTACCGCTGTCCATGGCCTAATTTCGTTTCGTCATTTACCAGACTGTGCAACAGCCCTGACTGCATGGCGTTGAACAGGGTTGAATGGCAACCACAAAGAACCAACACTTCTGGAACCCACACTATCTGCTTCGTACGGTGAGAAGCCACATCTTGAAGAAGCTGTGGAACAGTACCGGACAAGGTATGGCTTTGTTTATGTTTATAATTATAAATGTAATTTCATGTAATGACGTTTGTTGTCGATGTACCTACGAGGAGGAATTACATATACCTCCTGTCCCTTGGGTACTGCAGAAGAAGATATCGATTGTAGCGTCAGTACTACGGTGTATGAACCACCAAAAGGTGTCTTCGGGGACACAGGTCGGGAAACAGCCCGTGCTCTGTTATGCCTTTTAGCACAGATATTTGTCAGGCTCCTCGGGGTCGCAGAGTCCACAAAGGCATCTGTTGTTGTAAACATTGGAGTCAGATCAATTGCGGACAACAAGAACGATGGGACACAGCGTACTCCCATTGGGGATGTGGGTGGGCAGAGTATGGGTCACTTCTGGTGCACTCATGCATAAGTGTCCCAGAAATGGCCTTCCACCACCGTTATTATCACAGTTTGACTCAGCCGTCCATGCTGTCGATGCTGCATACACGTGCATTGAACGAACGGGGGCAGCGGTCATGTTTGGCCTTTATAAGCGGACACACGCTTTGTACGGACAGCTTGAGCGGAGGCCCTCGCCGCAGGAAGGTCTGAGACCTTGTCGTCATATTGTGCCCGCTGCATGAGTTCACGTCCAGTAAGCCTTGACCTTTTCTTGTATCTCCTTGTATATACTGTGTATGGTAAACCTTGTTGCTGTTTGAGTTACTTTGTCGTCAGGCGTCCTTTTGGTTCTAAGCGACCGCACTCGAGACGCATCGAATCTCCTTACGGAGAGGGAGACAACATCAACATTACTTATGCTGTCAATTTTTTTTTAAGACATCCAGTTAAGTTATATGTACGACGTACCATTGTTTTCCTGCCTTGTTTGCTGGCGAAGCGACCACCACAGTTTTCATTATAAGTGGACAGTCTGGAGAAGGTGAAGATGTTGAGGCCTTGACTACCGCAGATGTATGGAATGGGATTTGGTAAATTAAGTTTTGTAAACTTTAAATAGGACTTTCCCGAAACGCTATTCTTATGTATACTATTCAACAATCCAGTCTTCTAGACATTTGCTTAATTTTATATTGCTGTGTCTTTGCCGGGTCGCTTTTCCTACAGGGCTGCAAGTGGGAGACACAAGGAAAGGGAACCAAATACTGTGGCCACCTGGCGCATGTTTTACTCGCGACAAGAAACGACACCTCGGAGAAGTCGTAAAAACATTGCTCTTGCAAGTAACCAATCCACTAGCTCTACATTTAGTGCTTCGTTGGAATACTGCGCAGGCTGTCGTAAAAAAAGAGTTGCCGTAATAAACTTGAGTCGTGTCTTTTATCCTGCGGAGGCCCCGGGCGCAGTTGGGTACCACGAGCATGAGGAAGTTTCTCGAAATACCGAAGTCGTCTTAAACCTCTATGGGGAGTCCTTTCACTTCATCTCACCTGCGCTTTGTCCTAGGGAGGCAATCGTCTCAACGGGACTTGTATATAGAGTGCAGTTCAGATGATTGTATTTCGCTCAGTTAGCAGGAGGAGATTAATTCCTCACTGCTACTCCTTTCCGACAAAAGATTTTTCGTTTCTAGCTCTTAGCTATTCCTTCATAGCCTTGTTTCCTCCCCAGATGGGTCATTATCATTATCAAGATCGTAGAATGTGGCGTAAAGCCATTACTTTTCTTGTGTTGTCCCAAACTGCCCTTGCACTTATGTTCATTTCGTCTTTTGCGTTTTGCAACGGTGGCCATTTTCCGTCAGTGCAGCTTTGAGCTCTCTTCAGCTGCGAGAAGATGTGAAATATATTTCGGAGATTGAGGTGTCATTGCTCGATATAATAAGTCAACATGAAACCATGTCCATCAGACCCGATATGAGTGCGTCAGTAACGTTGGATCTTGAGCGGGTATAGAGCAGTATGTGGGAAGATAATCGAAGCCGTGGTTAACGATGTAGTGCTAAAAGTAATGATAATAATAGATCCCCACGATTATCCCCAATGCAACCGCATAGCAGGCTCTACGCAGAGTCATAAGTTTCTCATCACAGAAGGGATCTCCACAACCATTCTCTAAAAACCAGCAGTTGTAGAACGACCTCTCTAGATTCACTAAAGTGTTAGCTGAGCCCCACAGAGAGTCTCAAAAGACCCGTTTACGACCTCCACAAGTCGGGCCCACAAATGCTTCGACCACGTGCAGTGTTTACGCGCGCCAAGCACACAGCCTTCTTTGCTCAAGTTTTAGTTTCGTGGCAGTTTCAGTCCATTTCTCCCCCTCCTCTCGTTTGGCCCCGTGTCAGTTCGGGAACTTGGCGACAGATGGGGTCTAAAAAAAAAAAGAATATATAAATCATATATTACAAAGCAGAACAAATAATAGAGCACAAAGCGCCACTAGAAAAAGCCTGTCGTCTGCTACTATTTACTGCGCCGCTTCATAGTCGTACTCTGCGCCAGCGACGGCTGCTTTTTTGATGAAGTCGGCCATCGGTTCATTCGATGTCTAAGCGCGTGGAAATTCCGGCTTGCCTGCAGTTGATGTTTATATACGACTCTGGCAGTAGAGCTGAAAAGATTTATAGCGATGCGTTGCTATAAAACCAGCCATTTATTGGTGCCACTCTACCATAGCTGACTCTGTGGGCTGCCCGATATCCTTTCTTCCTTAGCGGCTAAAGAACATTGGAATCAAATATGAGCTCCCGACATACCGCTTTCATCTCGAGCATATAGACAGCGGACGTTCCGTGCAACGTAACTCTTCAATGACTATCTGACTCAAGAAAATTCGTTAAATTTGTGTGGGAAGGACAGAGGTGAGACATGGCTAGCCACCCGTTACTGAAAGATTCTGAACATTGTAAAAACTACTTAATAGGAACGTTTATGGCGCTTTCAGTCGAAATTAGAAAAGCTAAATCAACATGAGCGTGGGTGGCTTTTCGCGATTAGCGAAGCTTCCTCCTAAAAGCGCGTTTCACCACATGACGTGGTCCTTGCTTTGTCTCTTTTTACTCACTTTGACCTCTGTTTACGTTCTTCCATCTGATTGGCATAGGATTGTTTGAGCCCTGAATTGCACGCGATTTTTGGGAGGTCTTGTCCTACACTCTAAAAACAGAACTTCACCGCATAACACGGCGATGATCAATCGCCGTTCCGAATGATATCTTTTCCTGACCCTATTTGCTGGAAACG
>JARGYV010357074.1:0-10549 GCA_029532675.1 Ornithodoros moubata | reverse complement strand
ATGTGGCCACATGGAAGGAGACAGGGCAGGGCGCTCTGGGCCGACTTCAAAGAGAACTGTGCAGACATATACGCCTTTGGAAAGCCTCAGGGAAACCCAGAGATGACAGCGCAGCAGGCGGTGGGATTCAAATCTTTCGGAACATTTAATCCCGCTTTTAACCGCTCACCCTTGAAAGTTTCGCTTCAAAATACCAAGATGATAGATAGTACGAAATATCAATTGCAAACATTAATATCGCTTCTCACGATTATCAGTGGCTCGCAGGCGCAAAATGACCCTCTGGCGGATAAAGCGAGGGCCAGGCCCGTGCGAAATTATGTCAGTGTGCCATGCATTCTTGTCAATATTGAGTGAGGATTCCACACGACGGGGACGGACTTTCCCCAAACACTGAGCGCCTTCAGGGTCAAATCAACGCCAATAGAAAGGTATTAAGCGCAAGACAGAGAAGAAAAGATGCGACGTGGAGAGTCGAACAGGTTCTTCTACACATGAGCCATGAAGCGCTGCTCATTGTCGAGTCGAAGCACGTACCGTTGAACCTTGTTACGCATGTGCTACAAAGCTTTTGTTGTTTCTCTTACCAACACCGCTGTCAGGGGGCTATCTAAATGCGCCAAAACGGGACCCCCATTCCGTGTTTCTTTTAAGGCGTAGGCCGTATTTGGAGCTATTATGTTCGCGAGCGTACTTCTAAAACGCGGAGATGCTATGCACGCATTTGGATAAGAGATGCCCAGTCATGTTGCATGAGCGGCCGAATCACAAGACTGTTGAACCACTGGCGCTGTTTTTGTGTGGAAACCAGCCAGGAACAGCACTATGTAACAGGACAGGGTAATCCAACATGGGTGAGCGTCAAAATGCGTTCACAGCAAATAACCGCCGAACTAACGAAACGGAGCAACCGAAAAAACGTCTCGGGTGGAAGCATCCAGACTCCGCTTTCGTGGCTCGTGCCCATTCCACAAATGAAGAGAAAAAGAATCAATGCGAGCACAGCCTATCAGTGCGAATATTCCATGACTGGCTGCTTGGCCGCGAACTGACAGGTTTTGAGAAAAAAGAAAGGGAAAAGCACGTACAGGGCTTTCACTGGGCAGACTTATTTTTCGACCCTCATTTACCCGTGTTCCGCTGGAGCAGAAACTGGTGGATACCAAAAGATCCCTCGTCCGATTGACGATGACTAGCACGGCTAGCAATGTCAGAGGCCTTTGTCAGCCGAGCCAGCAAGACAGAAACGGGTTCTTTCAGAAATAGAAGCTACCTTTGCAGTAAACGTATTTTCATCCACTTGACTCGCTGGCTGACCTTTATGTCCCCGATCCCGCGTTTTGCAGGTTCCATTTCGGTAGCTATATATTCTTTTCCACAGGTCAACGCGACGAAGGTCAAGTCGGGAGCCTGAATTACGACGAGCAAATTCCGTTCAGATTGTACCCTGCTTTACTTCTCAAACGCTTGTAATTGGAATGACTCTTGCCGTCAGCCTTAGGAAGGAAGCTACACGAAATCACTTTAGTACGTTATGTAAGGAGATAGTCAGAGCTGTATGCACAAAGAAAAAAAAAAAAAAGAAGAAAAAGAGGCGAATCAAGTAGTGAAGCAAAACAACTATCCGGGCGTGGTGCACTTTTGTGCAGCTTCAGCGTTTCATAGGCGAATTTTCTTCAAAAGACGTTGCTCATAAACAAATTAAGAATGTTATCAAAAGGGCGACACCGTCGCAGGCGTTCTTGCCATGCTTGCGATACGTCCCACCCCGCAGTGATGACATTGGTTTTTAAAACCAATGTCATGCGCCATCAGGAACATACACTACACTGCCGTAGAGTGGCCCATTCCCTTCAATGTGTTCCTGGGTCCGAAGACTGCGAGAACAATGCTGCTGCGCTCTCATTGCGACTGTTGTCAGAAACGACAGCGTAGCCTTTCGTCGCATTGGATGTGGTTAGAATTCACGTAGATATCGAAACTCACGTTTTTTTGCCAATGGTTGCTTTGCACCGCCTTTGGTAGTAAAATAAGTGAGACCACAGTTCTCCAAAACAGCTGCACAGTCCACCCTGAAGAAGCAAAGTCCTAAATTCACCACGCGATGACTAGTGTGCGATCACTAAGGCACAGCTTGTGACACTCGTCTGGACTGAATTTACTTGCAGCCTTGTTCCAGGCCGGTTCACGACAACAGACCCTCGGAGAGGGATGTGGCATCGGGCTTATCAGGTACATAATCGTGGAACACCACAAGGATCGTTATAGTTTCAAGGGCACAGTGATGCTCGAAGGTCAGCACGTCTAACTTTTCTAAAGTCGTCAAGCCAGAGAGACAGGCATGGGTTACAACGGAATGTGTGTGTGAACAATGCTGGCGCGAGGATATTCAAGATTTGATGCTTCGTGTGGAACAACACGGAAAGGTTCCTGTTTCACGGCAGACCTTCACCGGCAATGGTGTGACAATCAGGCGCGGACCTCCTACACGTTGCGGTCTGCCAGCGCGCCACTTCAGGCCCTTTTAGGTGCCACTGGATGCCCAGAGAGGTCTCGACGAAACTGTTCGTGTTTACCCAGGGCCGGCGAGGGGTCAGCCGGGGATCGAGCCCCTCCCGACCCAGGGTCGGACAGTTGTTGGCGCTAGGGACCGAGAAGTCCCTGGCGCAAACAAGGACTCATCACCGGGGCCCGTAATTTCTCTTGCCTGCCCTGTGTTTACCCCATTGCAGGTTTCTTCTAGTGGCGTTAAAACATTGGGTCTATTTTGCTGCAGTCGACATTAACGGAAACGGCGACACGGAGAAACACTCCCTCACCACTGGACTATGCCAAAATGAAACCATACTCTAGGCATATTTTTTTACGGTCGCTATCATGCTTTTGATCTGTATCATCTTTAGCTCACAATTATACATTTTGAAAAAAGGAATAATAATGTGAGCATTTTCTCAAGGATTATTACAATCTAATCACAGTTTCCCTCAACACATATGTGCACTATTGAGAAATAGTCATATAGTTGCATAACTATATCGATAATAATTATACAAGTAATTAAAAACATAGAATAGAACATAGGAAAGTAATCTTATGACCTATCAATCTGTCAACCAAAGTTTGCGCTCGTGAAACTAACTTAACATTGCCATTGCTACGAAGGCAGCAGAAAAGAAAAACGTAGCCCTCAACATCCCCAACTATGAAATTGTTAGATGTGCCACACACAGCATCAACGGAGCAATGGTTGTGACAAATCATGGTAGGGATGCTGTGTGAAAAGAAAGGCCATCTGGGTGGGATGCGTACATCTACAAAGACGTGTGCGCAACTTTGAGATAAACGAAGGCCTTGTCGGCGAAGTGGCCGCCCTGATGAAATGTGCACCAAGTAGGAATCCGTAGAGAAAGCTGCAAGGTGGTAACGTAAGCTCCATCTAGTATAGCAGCTGCTGAAAACAGGTGACATCTATGCGACACACAACATCTGCCTTACAGGCGAGACCATGTCTGTTAGTGGGAACAGTTATGGCTTTGGAGCACGTACCGTGAAATCATTTCCCATCATGTCGGAAGCACCATCTCGAGGCTGGTTGGAGTCCACAAATTGGTCGGCGTGAAGAGAACCTATGGATGAACACGCAAATTACCTCTGCCTCGCAATCACACGGGCAAAAGGATAGCCCTTGTGCTTCCGTAACAATCACCACATGAAACCAACTTACTCCGTGACAGAAGGCACGGCCATATTTCACTTCCTGCCGTCTAAGCACTGGTGTACGTGCCTCACGCTGGTGGTTATACATTTCTCTCTGAAACCCCAGAAATCCACCATGTCTCAACTTCACAGAGACCTTACACTTCTCTAGCTGCAACACTGGGCAAACCTAGCCAAACAAATTCTCAAGCCTTTCCAAATTTTTCCACATCCCCATCCAAAAAGATTTCTGTCCACTCTCAGCAGCCCGCAAGCATACAATAGGGTACAAACAAAAACTGCTCACGTAAAGTAACGTTGCTCCAGCAAAACCCCTTCAGGTTGACCTCCAGTGTGTGACCACATCTGGGAGGCCACTATGAGTACCTATTGACACTTTAGCTACTTGCAGTTACCAGCACAAGGGCATAACCACTCCTTTGGCATTCATCTGCCCCACAAGCCTAGGGAAATTTCTTCTCAAGCAGAGTCCATTCATAAAATGATTTATAGCAGAGAGCAAAGTTTCTTTCAGTATTTATTCACAGTCTCTCGTTCATTCATCCTTGACCACCGATGTTTTTTCAGAGACGTAGATGCCATCCAAAAACTTTCGAATATCCTTGTTTTTAACCAGGGTGGACTGCTGGATGCGGGCAGCTGAAACACAACATAGTACATCATTACAAACCATTTGGACTGTCACCTCATTGCAAAGATACTAAGAGATTCACGCAAAAACGGCAGTTTGAAGGACGTGGGTTTTTAACCGAGTGCTCAACTCTTTGCAGCCAGAAAGTGAATTCCGCACATACACCTTACAGCACACACAAGAAAGGTCCTATCTGGTCCTCTCTTGCTATAATGACGGTTCTCATCTCTACAGGGTGTGGCAAGTAAGCGACACATTCCGACAGCTTCGAGGCTAAATGAGGCGAAACATCCCTCACATTTTGCCAATCAACAGCATTTTGTCCGAGGTTTTGTTAAAATTTTTTTTTTGAAACTGGCTCAAGTAGTCAATATAAAAACAAAGCTCCTCTAAGATTTAAGTCCATGCGTTTCCAATGGCGTATCTCCTAGGAAATCAGTCGTTCCTCATTTGCATCACCACACCTAGGCAGTGCAGCAAAGCCTCCAGCACAGGCTAAATTCAGTCAAGAGTGAACAGGTTTGCTTTCCACACGTGATGTGCCACCCGGGTGTGGTCATGTCATCTTTCACCCGAGAGGAACGACTGCTTTTATGAGAGCTATGCCATTGGAAATGCATTAAGTCAAATCTCTACGTACTCCTGTCCGACGGCAATTCCCTCCTATCAATACACAAGTTTTTCAAACTCTGTGATTCAAAGCCTTTCTGACGTATCTTAGAAAACCCATCTAGCTTTTCAATGTATGGTACTGGGATTGTTGCTGCCTGCTTTGCTTCATTGTAGTGCTGCACTAATATTAAAAACTTTCAAATACCCAATCCAATGCTACGATGCAAGATTCGGTCTTTGTATTGAATAACAGTAGTCGAGAATTAAATTATGTCCAAATATCTGCAAAAAAAACAACAAAGCGAGCAGCGACACATTTTAGCTACAGTGTGGCAATCATGGCCAAATGCAAACTTATTTTGGAAATTGTTCCTCGGCTATGGGTTCCAATGTAGAGTGTCGATCAACTTGAGTTCATAAAGTGCTCTATGCAAAGTGCATAGGGGTTAGCAGACTTAAAGAACGCTGATGATAATGTTTCTCATCAGTCACCAAAAATGCCATCCTGGAGAACAGGGCAGCTGCTGGGGCCGAGAGATGTACCTGCAGCCAGATGGGCCTTTTTAATAGCAGCTTACGGAGCTACGAATGCTACCATTCCGGCACTTGGGTGTCCATGCTCTCATTTCAGGCTTCACATAATTAAAGGGAATTTTCCCAGAAACAGACGACCTCCATGTTCTACGTTACAAGCCACGCATCCTAAAAGTTGGAAGGGCATAACGATTCTCTTGCCAAAACTATATTCAATAAGTACTTCAATTCCATTTGGTTCTACTGCAGTAGAAATTCCATACGAGTCCCCCCCTGGTACAAGATTCAACATGATCAAGAGGAGAACCTACTTCGTAATGGTGCTGCGAAAGCCTGCACACAATGCGCTTCCACTGGAGAATAAGCTGTAGATTGTCAACGAGTTCGAGAGCAATATAATTTCAAAGACTGTTCCCAAAGTTAGCTATCAAGACCAGAGATTCTAAGAATCAAAACTTTAGAACAAATAAGTCATCTTCTAAGCAGCCCTCAACAGAGTATTCCTCATTTCCATCATTGCTGGAGCAATTTTCTCTTTCCAAGGAACTTCTCCCTTTCATTCAAACAAAGGGAATTACAGCAGGTATGCTCATCAAATGAGCACGCTGTCATTTTCCTATGTTATGGCTTGGGAAATATATACACATTTTGGATATGGAAGTACTGTCAAGGATCTTCCCACATTACATCGAGAATAACAAACATTAAAATAGGGCGCACAAGATTAAAATAACTTAGGGAATCATTAACATTGGATTACTCACGGCACTTTCTGAACCCAAATACACCAAGTGTTTAATACTCTAACCACTGTGGGAGACCATGTCTGTATTGAGCAATAGACAAACATTAAACAGTTACTGTTGTTCTCAGTCTACCAAGTGGCTGCCACACACAAGTGTTGGTCACGCG
This sequence comes from Ornithodoros moubata, assembly GCA_029532675.1. Taxonomy (NCBI): domain Eukaryota; kingdom Metazoa; phylum Arthropoda; class Arachnida; order Ixodida; family Argasidae; genus Ornithodoros; species Ornithodoros moubata. The sequence goes on along the minus strand of JARGYV010357074.1, from coordinate 4,143 downwards.
TGCCTTCTCGGGGAAATCGCTGCAAATAATCACGATACATGAATGTTTCCTTCCCAAAATCTTGGTTGAGATTTCCCCCAAAAGGTTAGCCATGCGGAGTGACCCACCCGAGAGAGAGACCAGTTCAATGTTGTTGCCTTCAAGAATGAGCTCGTCCTTTTGGGCCGGGGAGTTGATGCACGTCACACCAGGCTGCATTTTTACCCGCCGGATGTATTTCTCCCCCAGGAAGTTTCTGATCTCCACCAGGGTGTTGTTCTCCGAAGTGGTCACATTGATGGGGAAGTGGGCGTACACAGTACGCATCTTATACTGGAAACCCTGCACACACAACTTTCAACATCTATCAGGTGCTCCCACGTATTAATCCACAACAAAAAGCCAGTTTCTTTTAGGAAATGCCTTACTGAGCCGCTCTCTGACATTTCTCATGGTAGCCTTCTTTCTGCCGAGTAACATGTTAATTTTCACATTACACAATTAACATGTTAATTAAAGTTGCTGTTGTTTGTCTATGTTTTTGTATCTGCATCACTGGTTCACCACACAATTAAGCCGCGTCATATTGCCCGCGGCTTATATGTGTGAAATTATGGTACTTTGCACATTTTTGGACATTGCATGAATAGCCCCTAGGAAGCACGCAAATTGGATTCCCACAAATCACAAACTTGGCAGGTGCGTCGAGCGGCATTCCACACCATCGCGTTGCTGTGCGGGCTAAAAAACGTACGGTTGATTCTTGCTGTCCACAAACTCGTGCGGCGAATCCACAATGTCAGAATATGCATCTTCCGATTTTCATCTGTGACAGCAACGCGTAGCGGCCAATCACCGACTCAGTTGGCACAGCCACGCCCCTCTGACTTCTCAAAATGTAGCCCAAACGAAATGGCGGATTCCATTTCGAGAAGGCTCACTCGCAAAGGCTATTTTAACGGAAGCTACGTTCTGCATTGTGAAAATTTGAAATGTGGGTTTTGAGGCTATTTTATGCGTTTAAAATGACCCCGTTTTGGCTCCATAGTCCAGCTTGAAGGTGCCAATTCACACGCAACCGGTTTCAAATAAATGTGAGACCTCCAAACATCTGAAATCTCAACTTAGGAAACACCAAACATAAGGTGTACTGCCTGCTAAGAATGTTGTGTGAGCATCGGGATGTGAAGGCAAATACATGACTAACCCGTAGTCTTACAGTCCCTTATAGGGTACAGCCCCATGCTCTGCCAACGTCACCAGTGGCAACCGTTCCAACTTCAATGCTATCCTATTGGCCAAAACTAATAGCTATAAAAAAGGCTGTAGTAGCCAAAGCATTCCAGAATAAAGCAGCACTATTCTGCTGATTATACAGCAAACTAAACAGCCAACTTTGCAGGAAAACAATACCAACATCAATGCTGTTCATGTCAGTTGAGCACGCCAAAGTTGGACATAATCTTCACATTATTGCGAGCCACATGTCTGGAACTGCATGAACTCCGTGCGATTCTTAGCATGCCTATGAGAACCTCCCAAAGCTTCTGCGACCGCAAAGAGCTTCCCGGGCACATTGTCTAGTACCTTCTTCATTACATTCATTTTTCGTGACTGAACTTTCCTATCTGCCAATTAAATCTTGCATACGGCAACCTTCAACTGCCTATCAGAAGCAGTGTGTCTCCCCTCTTTGCTTGGCTAACAGGAATTTATTAAGACAATTTGAAACAGTTTCTCACAAATTTATTCATTAACAGATTTTGATGCCAACTGTCATGTGAAACTTACTTTTCTCAGGAAACATTAAGCTCTGCAAATTCTCATTGTTGTACAAAGTGAGACAAAACATGCCGAGGTATGTATGGTCTGGCCCATGTGCATTTCCGTTTAATCGTGACAAAATAATTTTGTCCAATGTGTCATTGTCACTTTTGCACCTCTCCACCAGTGCAAATTGGAACACTACAGAGCCATCTAGTAACCATCTGCTGTATCATAGTTTTCTTCATATTACCTCAATGATTTTGTCTGCATTGTGTCACTTTGCCGAGACGATTAGTGTGGCGAAAGAATCCCGAAGATGGCTGTCATTTTTCCAAAAGGTACTTGTTTCGAATAGGTTGTGACAGGAAGGTCTCATAAGCTATCAGAATCAGTGCCTAAATTCTTGGGAATTGGCTGCATGTGCCATTCAAATAGCAACTCTTCCTGCTCCACCTCCTTTGTGTAAGCCACAAATCACAGATGACAAAGAAAGTAAGCAATCTTCTTAGTTTCATGACAATTGAGCCCCAGGTCACGGAGGTCAGAAAACGATACGTTTTGGACTTTCCAGACAAGGCTAGCCTCAAAAACAAAACTACTGTACATAACAAGAAGCAGGCAACACAGAGAAAAGAAGCATGGATTATGTTTACCTTTGTGACTCCTCTGATCATGTTCTCGACATGGGAACAGACAGTCCTCACGGTGGCCAGCTCTTTACGAATTCCGAACCATTTGCGCACGAGGAGCTGTTTCTTGCCCACCATCATCATCTCCACCTGGACGTGGCGGAAGTCACGCTTCAATGTACCCCGAGGACCTTTCACCGTCACCCGGCGACTGCTAACTGATACTGATACTGTACAAGATAATAACTAACGGTTACACGAAATTCTAGACACAAGGGCCAACAATAGACAATACGTATGTCCACACAGCTTGGAAAAGGACCGGGCGGCGCAACCACCTCAGCCATTCGTACGTGCAAAACTTAATTTAGCATCATCTGCGACCATTGCACGCTAAAGTGCGTACAAAAGTATTGAATGATGCATCGTTAATGAACACCAAAATCACCAATCAGTATAATTAGTAGAGAACCAGGGCTTACCCCCATCAGGGATTTTGACAGTCTGCTCCGCTTTTATAGTCTTCATTTCGCCTGCATTTACAGAAACATGTCAGCGACAGTTGACAGAAAATTGTGTCGATGCATCAAACCATGGAAAAAACAAATGTCCGCATAGTTTACGTCACAAACACAAGTTCGTCTTCTTATACAAGGGCTTCAGCAGCCCTAGCGCAAGCTGGCATAGGTAGAGAAAGAGGCATTGTCATAAATAGAACACAAAGCTTAAGGATACTTATTAGAACAAATGACTGTGTACTAGAACCGCAGCTTTTGCAAAAACGACAGTACATCCACGGCTGCGAGAACGACTATGCGGTACACGTTAGTGAGTTACAAAATAAGCGTGAAAATAATTGAGGACCTCTTACAATAACCATTACGATGTCGTAAAGAGGCCTATTTGGTATAGATGATATGATACACAGAGCTTAATAGCGAATTATTCCATAGATTAAGGCGGATTTCACGCAACATTCAAAATACACCTACCACAATTTCGGCAATGGCCGACGGAAAGGGAAGAGAGCCGTCAGAAGGTGGTAGGGGATGAAAGTGATGCCCTAGCGGGAAACACAAAGTTTGCTCAACAGTTACCTACAAATACCTAAAAAATAGTTATGTACATAATAATATCCTAAATATATTATCAATTGTTCATCATACTTGATACATTCATAGTTTTGCCTTTTCAGCATTTCGTCGCAGGTTTTATGTAATGTGCATGTGCTTTGTTTTAACGGATAGATGGCGGCAGTGGTAAAACTGGTAAAACGAGCGTTCCTCTGTAGAGGAAGAGCGTAAGTGGTTCAAAACGTTCCGTGATGTTTAAAATGTATGTGGTAGCGAGTGCCGTTATAAATGAAACAAATAATAACAAAGGGAAAACATTTAAATATCTTTTTAAATTGGAAGCATTTCATCTCTATCTTCACAAAAGCAGCGTGTGCGCTGAGAAAGGTGCTGGCGAAAGACCTCCACGAAGGAAAGCAACTTGGTCACACTTCTAGTCGACCTTGATTTGAACTCTGAAATCTCGTCCGTTCAATTGCGTGCTCAAGCTCAGGCTTGAGGGCCCTCATTTTCTCAAATTAGAAAAAAAAAAAAAGAAACTTGTTTGCAGTAATAATTACAAAACATTTTCGAAATAGCTTCTGTTCCTGATATAGATGTACACTTAAACATTTAGGGCTGGACATTGATCTCTATGTATACCATGTATACAGACTGGCTCGCGGATAGGGGTTGTGAGGGCACGGTCAGCGGCC